>WYDI02075162.1:38115-203276 GCA_009867235.2 Psittacus erithacus
ACCGGGAGCGGTGACCGGGAGCGGTGACCGGGAGCGGTGACCGGGAGCGGTGACCGGGAGCGGTGACCGGGAGCGGTGACCGGGAGCGGTCGGCGAGCCCGCTGGCCATGCCCGCCGGCGTGCCGTGGCGCACCTACCTGAAGACGCTGACGGCCAGCCTGCTGGCCATGTTCGCGGGCGCCGAGGTGGTGCACAGGTACTACCGGCCCGACCTTGTAAGTGCCCGCGGGGCCGGATGCGTTACGGAGCCCGTCGGTGGGGTGTGAGAGGCTCCTAGGGGAGAGGGTTTGGCCTCAGGGCACAAAGCGGAGCTGCGGCCAGGGCGTCCCTGCGCAGCTGCCTTCCGACTAGGGACGTGGTGCCATTAACAGGAAGGCGGTGCTGGCTGCTGTGGGGAGCCGGGGTTTGGGAGCAGCGCGCAGAAGTGGGGAGAAGGGGCCATACCAGGCTTAAAGCAGGTTTTTTTATTCCTCCAATAATGGAAATGAAGATGACCGAAACTTGCATTAGAAGCAATGACAGTCAAGACGATCAGCGTTACAGTCACAGGGAGCTCGGCTCCAACTGAGACCAGCCACTGGGGATATCACTACTTAGTTTGGTCTCTTGGAGACCTTTTAGCTTGTAAGCCTGTTCTCATCCTCCTGTGCTTGTATAGTTTGCTTTTTAAAAACACTGTTCTGTATTCAAGTCAGAGAAAGGTTAAAAATGACCATGCTTGAGCTGCCACATGAAAGTTTATGCAGTGAAGCTCAAGTCATTGATGTGCAAGTATTTATGTCTTTTAATACTACCTACTGTGGCCTTCATAGGTGTATTTATTCAGAATGATCTAATGATCTACACCTCTTGCAACTAGCACACATTTTGAGGAGGTACAGGTCTTGAAGCAGCATCTGGTGTCTTCTTTTAAATTTTATCTCCAGTTTTGGTGCTTAAATTTCTAAAACAGAACAATAGAAGCAGTAAAACCTTTTCTTCTGTCACCAAGAACTTGTGTGGAAGCTGCAGCTGTAGTAGACATCCCAACCAAACTTACTTTCTTAAATGGCAGAAAGCTTTGTTCTTTTAAAACTGCCCATTCCTTCTTTTTGTACCTTTCTGTCAGATTTTGCTACTTTTAAAAGTCAAGTTACAAAAGGGAGTACAGGTTGACTTTTAAGATGTTTTGCATATAGGAATTCGTGCTGCGCTCAAAAAAGAGGGCAGTGTAATCACAGCTTAGCTGTAATGTCTCTTACAGAGTGCACTGATCTACTGTTTTGTGAGTTTAGTTTTGTTTCTGCCACTGTGCTGATGTCTTCCTGTTTTTAACAGAGCATCCCTGAAGTACCTCCTAAACCTGGAGAACTGCAAACAGAACTGTTGGGTCTAAAAGCAAGATCAAACAACGTCCAGACTTCACAACAGTGAGCAGACTTTACCTACGCTATGAAAACCAGAACTGATAAAACATTTGTTCAACTGCCTCAAGTGCAGACATCTACGTGTGAAGTACTGTACTCCCTTCATACTTTTTTGTTTCCTTTAAACAGTTACAGGCAGTGATAAAAATAAATACACAGCAAATCCTGTTGCTGCAAGTCCAATCAGTTGTGTGCCAAAATGTTTATGATTTCATCTTGACTGCAGTGTTAAGTATCCTTCAGACTAAAAGATGTAAACTCACGGTGGCAAATCTGAGGGAATTTGAAACTTTTCAGCTGATTAACAAGCACAGGATGTTTAGTATATTGAAAACTCAAGTTTTTACAGCCTCTCATTAGCCTCAATAAGCTCTGCTGTTCATCTGCAGTAGAACGCTGCTTACCTGTTGGCATTTTCCCCCTTGTAAAACTGAGCAGTACTGGATGTAACACAGAATGTAATGCAGTAAGCTATGGCATGTACAGGTCAAATTCCTTATGGCAGCACTTTTTGCTGGCTAACTGCCCTAACAAAGTTAACTTTGGTGTTCTGTCTGTATCACTGACAGGAAATCTACTTTGGTCTGCTGTAAGGCTGGGGAGGATCTTACAACATGGGTGTGTTAAAATGGGGTGAATACACACAGATTACACTGAAATTGTATACAGTTGTACTCCACTGGGACATCTTTCTCCATTTATGACTGACTTTGACAGCTGTAAATATACAAAACTCTGAAATAAGAAGCGTAGGTTTACCTTTCAGTCCTGAAACAGGATTGCCACAAAACCCCCACAACAGGAACTTGAGAAGACACACAAGGTCATAGATACAAAGATTCAGTTATACAAGGATGGTACAACAACCTGTGTTTGGATGGTATGCATCAGAGCTGGTGAAGGATGGGAATTGCTTTCCCTTGAGAAAGGCACCAAGACAAGGCACATGCTCAGGTTTAACTCAGGAAAGAAAAATACAATCTGACAAATTACCCACTAAGGAAGCAACAAAGCTCCAAATTCCTAGTGGCAAAATGCCTTGAAGCTCTTTTAATAGCAGAGGGATACAGCAACAGCCACTGAAAGCGCTACTTGTACATCTGTTCCAGCTGTGAAGCTGTTTATGTTTAAAGTTGGAGTGGTTTTCCTAAGAAGAAAAGTTTATAGTGCCTCTGCTCCCACTGACTTCTGCAGATACTGGCTGACCTACAGAAGAAACTGAACAGAATGAGATCCTTTCCTGTTCTTACCTGCCATGCCTGCATTACTGTATGGCAGGTTTGCTCTCTCACCCTTGTCAGTGACTGCAGTCACTAATAAAAAGGCCCCAAAGTAAAACTCAGCTGCTAAGCCCAAATGAAATCAAGCAGTGAGAACATCTTACTGGTCTGAGTTGTTTCTAATGAAACCACTTTTTCCTTCACTGCTCCTAAGCAAAACTAAGTTGTTTTGCTATGTCCTCAGCCTAAGTTTATTGAGACAAAATTGAGTAGTTCAGCAGTGTTCTATTCCTGTTCTAACTGCATCAGCAACAGCACTTTTTCAGATATCCCTTTAAAAAGCCAGGATTCACCAACCATTAATCCTGATACTCAAATATTTTGCAGGGTATCTGTCATTATGTTGTTGATTTCTGACCCCCTTTTCTAAAGGCTGCAGAGGGAAGTTACAAATTGTGATATGGCTGGAATTTCTAAATATATCCTGCTGCTGATGGCAACTGAGCAGCAAGGAGTATGTTTTACCCCAGCCTTGTCTAGCACCAAGGGAACTGGTGCCCATCTGGAACATCAAAGCTGACTGTACACCAGCTTTTAACAAGTGAGGTGACAACCCCAGAACTGGTGACTAGCACCGAGAGAGCCTGAGGCTGACTAGGAAACACTTCTTCAAGCATTGACACCACTCTGCTTCACAGAGCTCACCCCAAAAGCAAGCTTACAACTGCAGTTTATGCTCATTAATAGCAAACGCTTGTCAGTCCAGGGTAGAGTAAGCAGTTGGACCACTGCATGTTGTACATGACAGACTCAGCTGAGGAAGACAGTGCAAAGCATGACTCTCATGTGTGCTCTTTATTATTTCTGAAATTGTATATGTTATCCTAAAACCAATCAAGGCAGCAAGAACTTCAGCTGTGTAACAGAGTAAAGGTTGCTCAAGTCTACAAGTAACAGGTTAAGAACAGTACAACAAGCAATACTATGCTTCCAATACTCTGCTTCGTTAGCTGCGAAAACTCTCCTAACCATGCAGCAGGCACATGCCGTATTTGCTACTCAGGCGGGTCCGATAAGGAAGGGTATGCATAGATAATATTGAGAAGTGCATTACTAAACTGATACTTTAGGAAGTATGAAATCAAAAACCTCATCAGCAGTTGATTACTACAACACACAACAGTTGTACTGCCATAGTAAGAGGACCATGCTTTAAGAAGAAATGGTGCACCTGCCCTATTAAATAGCTAGCGAAGGACTGCTATTGAACTCACTGTTGCTCGCTACTGAACTACACTCTAGGGGTAGAATACTGCCTGCATGCCCTAGCAATCAACAAAAGGCGCTTGAGTACATCTGAGATACTACCACAGCAAGCAAAATCCAAAACAATCCCAGACTCCCTAAAAAAAAGAAAAAAAAACCCCACAAAACCAACCAAACAAGCAAAAAACACAACAAAAAACCCAACAAAACCAAAACTAGGCTCCCCTTCCTTGAACCCTCAGGCAGCATACTTCAGTAAAGCCAGTATCTCTGTATAAACCCTAATACAATAACCACACTGATACATGGCATTTGTATTTATTGCATGGAAACAGTATTTGGGTGATACAGAAGAATCCTAGTAAAGCAAATACAAAGCAACTCATTCATGTCAGTGTTCAGTGCCTTCACCTAATTTGGAACAGTGTATTTTGCTTCAGATTGCAGAACCGCCAACTTCACAAAACTTACGTTAACAAAAAGCGTTTCTTCAGTAAAGTCACTGTACAGAACTACTCCTCCTCCTATGTACTTCTTCCAGAGCAAAACAAAATACCACAAACAAAACACTTGAGCATAAACACTTTCTACCAACTGCATGAAAATGTTTCAGAGTAGAGGCACAAGTAAGAAAATCTAGTGCTTCACCCAAACACATTAAGCTAATATAATGAACAGAAGAGAAAGCAGTGCCTCCAGTTTAACCTGTCTACATTACAATTTGCTATCAACAGATTCAGTCTGAGTGACAGTTAAGTACGTACAGGACTTTGCCAAGAAACACAGAACAGGAGTGAAAGTTCAGGAACAACAGCATTAAAGAAGTAACAACTGCAAGAGATGAGTTTCTAACTTGAAGAAAAAAAATGTGGAAAGCAGCACTGCTGTATCTACAAGTCAAAGGCAGGGCTACCAAATTCCATGCAGCACAGTGTATGCTCACAGGCAGTAAACCACTGCAGCACACTGTTCATGTATTTAGTAGAAGGAAATGTTTGGGTTTTTTTTTTTTTTTTTAACTCCTTTCACAGCTGTAAAAGCTACCCCTGCCTCTTCTGTAAGTGGAATCAAGTCATACCTAGTCCAGTGCAAGCTGGCAGGACATCAGTTCCAATGCCATTTTTAAATGCCCTATCTCATCTTTCTTAAGATGTCAGTAGGCACAGCTTCTTGAATACTTACTTCAACTATGAGTTTAAGTACAGCTCTCAAGATACCAGTTACATTTTGGCTAAACAGCACAGCAGGTTTGTTAAAACAAAACCTAACTGCTACAACAGTCAAGTGTGGCTGTGCCAGTGCAGACAGGCACAAGGACTGCAAACTGCCCGCTGTACAAAGGACCTGAACACTCAAGGCAATCCCTTTGTTTCTTTTGTGCTAGCGCACAAGATGAGCTTATTATGTATAAACTTAAGAGTTAGTGGTGTTTGGGAACATTTTATTGTGTACATGACAAGATTTTACACCAAGTCAGTTAAATAATACAAATTTACATTCATGAGGAATGTTTTTAGAAAAGTGAACCTAAAAAAAAAAAATCCTCTTTCACCCTTAAATCCCATTACCATCCCTCAACATTTTACAGTGGAAAAACCCACAACAATCTAATTCACATTCCCTCTTAACCCCCCAATACAGGACAGTAGTTGAGTGGAGCTTACAGTTCATCTTTCACATCTGTGGATTCCTGTGGAGACAAGAAGAGAGTAAGAATCTCACTTTTTGAAGGTGAAGGTTATAAAAGTTGTCCCCCAAGAACTGAACCTGACCATTGCTGATGCTTTGCAAAGCACCCATACAACTTTTTGAGGTACTGAAGTCAAACTTCTGTTTAAATAATGGCATGTTAAGACTTTGGTATTAAAAGAAAAATGCTTTTTCATTGTGCTCAAATGTTAGCAGTAGACCTAGTCATTTGTGCTGCTGGTTTTTTTTCCCCTCCAAGAAAAGTTAGGAAAACCTCACACTAAGAACTAGTGTCATGAAGGGTAAAATGAGCACCATTTGTTGCCAGGCAACACCATTGACAAAACCACACATAAATATAGGTAAGAAGTCAAACTTTAGACTGTACCTTCTGTGTTTCACTGTCTTCAGCATCAGCATCAACCTCCTCTTCATCTTGTTCTGTCTCCTCAGCTGCATCTTCAGGCTCTTCAGGTTCCTCCTCCACCTGTAGGAAAGTCACAAGCAGTTTGCTTTATTTGTTTAGGACACTTACTAGTTGTTCACTAGCTAAATACAGGCTATGGAAATATTCACTATCAGTTCGTAACACTTGTCCTAAGCTACTTGAAGGGGAAAGCAAAATCTTTTTAGCACTGACACATTAATCATGCCTCCTCTGGCAAGATACCCAGCGTAAATTCTTGCACAGCATTACGAGAATCTGTATTACTTATCCCCACTTACTAATTTATCCATTAAAGGATAGGCACACATGCCTTTGGCCCCTGATTTACTCCCACAGAAAAACCACTTAGTTAAGGACAACACTTCAGAAGTGTCATAAGAAAGCAGAATCCCAGATAAATAAAAAATGGTGGAAGGGAGGACAGGAGCATTGAGTACAGACTCCAGTTTCTCACCTGCATATTTGCACTAGGCTCCTGGTGGCCCTCCTAAGTGTAGAAAGCCAGACGTATTTCATTTTATGCAAGTCTATCAATTAGCCAATTATCAAGCCCCAAGTTGAAGGCAAACTAACCTTTGCATCCAGGTCAATGTTTAAACTTAAACGAAGCATCCTTTCTATTCTGTCTCCGTATTCCTTGGTGTCTGGTAACATAAATCCTGATCTCAAAGTTGCAGTTTCAAACAATACCACTGCAAGGTCTGAAACTGTTTTGTCATCTTCATTTTCCTAATGCCGAAGAGCATTTAAAACAAAAAAAGCAGAACTGTCAGCCAGGTTGTATGCAGCCAAGTACTCAATATTCCACTACTGTTATTTATTTACCTTGACTCGCCTCAGCATGTCCTTGATCAGTGGATGCCTGGGATTAATTTCAAATGTCTTCTTTTGGCTAGCATAGTAACTGAAAAGAATGTAAGTACATTAGTAAGTTTTGGAATACAAGATCCAGGCTTTAATCTTTAAACCCTTGAATACCAATTACAGCCACAGTTAAGCATATTCCTCCTCCTGTCCCACTTTAATACTAGCTTAACTCTAAAAAGCATTCAAGTTACTAAGACACTTCATCTTGTCACAAAATCACAGATATAGCAAATCCCACCGATTAATCTTGCTCACAAAGCAGTTTTACATATTTGGCTTCAAAGTAACAAGGTAAGACTATAAGGGAGACTGCAACTCTGTTGTAAGTGACCTTAAAAATATGAAGGATCATCTAAACTAGATGGAAGCATGTTGAGCCCACACTAAGCACAGGAGGTCAACTACAGTTCATATCTACTGCTATGTAACTGAAAGCTTACTTTGTAGATATATCCTTCCCAGTTTGGTAAGCTTGAGCTTTCATGATTCTTTCCATGTTACCAGACCATCCATACTGACTAGCCACAAGAGCACATGGAGACTGGGTTAAACGTTGAGATAGCACAGCTTTTTCGATCTGTAGAAAAAAAACCAGCATTAATGGTAGTTCACAGAACTAGTAGCTTATGCAGGAAATAAAGTAGGTAACTCAGTGCGCCTTCACAAAATACTGGAATTTCAAAGATGACTTTCTAACTCCTTATTTTCCTGAAATGAACAGTATCAAACTTGTATATTTATTCATAAAAAGAAAGGCTACTGTCAAATCTATGCTTAAAGAATCTGTAAGGTGTGTTGCAGCAAGTACAGCAGCACTTACAAATAAGCATTGCAATACAAAGTAACATTTTACCTTGTCTTTTAGAGCTTTGTCCTTCATCCAGTTTAAGAGGGGTTCAAATTCCTTTTCCAAGGCTTCCCGACTCTCCTTAGACTTCTCACTTTCTTCAAACTTAACTCCTTCTTTTGCTACATTCTGAAACCTCTTGCCATCGAACTCTGGCAGAGCCTGAATACAGTATTCATCTACTGGTTCAGTAAGGTAAATCACTTCATAACCCTTTTTCAGAAGGCGTTCAACAAATGGTGAAGACTCAGCCTAAGGAAAAAAAAAATAGATCAAATGCCAGGTTTAATTGCACTGGTACCAGCAGCTACTGAAGCCTGTACAACTATTTGATAGAAGTTGGTACAAGGAAAACTGAACTGCAGTAGTAACATATACACGGAGTGTCTGTATTTATAGAGAATGCAGAGTTCACAATGTTTATGGTACTACTATAGCTAGGAGCTGCAGTATTTTTTCCCTTTCCCTCCTTCTTCCACATTCACATACCTCCTTTCTGCTGGCACCTGCCATGAAGTAAATTTTGTCTTGCTTCTCTTTCATTCTTTCCACATACTGGTCAAGGCTCGTGAGGTTACTTTCATGATGAGAAGACTGGAAGCGAAGAAGTTTAGCCAGTCGTGTACGATTGGAGTGATCCTCAATAACTCCAAGCTTTACATTAGTACCAAACTCTTTCCAGAATGTGTCATTGTATTTTTCTTCCGCAATTTTCTTGATCATATCAAGAGTTTTGCGAACAAGTTTCTTTCTGATCACCTAAAAAAGCAGCAATACCAAGTTATAACAATAAGCACTCGGAAGAACCCTCAATTCACCCTACTGCAACAAATGGATTCAAGACACTTGGTGTCCCTTGATTTGAAGCAAACAGAGGTGGTCTGAAAACAGCTATTTGTGGGTTTCCTATACATTAGTTTATAGGCATTATAATGTGAAATTCATCAAGCTATCATTCTCTTAAATCTTTCTTCTGTTGTGTTTACAATGAAGGAATGTAAGATCAATTAGCTTACCTTTAACAATTTATGCTGCTGAAGTGTTTCACGAGATACATTCAAAGGAAGATCATCAGAATCCACCTAATTGAAGAAAAAGCTTTGTAAGTGTAGCTAACAGTAGCCGAAGATGGAAAAAAAAAATACTCAAATGCAAGCAAGACTTGTGATACTTACAACACCCTTAACAAAGTTAAGATACTTGGGCATCATGTCATGGAAGTCATCAGTGATGAACACTCTTCGAACATACAGCTGAATTACAGGAGGAAACAGCAGCCAGGTTAAAGGTTTGTGGTTTTTAAGACATGAAAGCATACCCACACACTTGCTTATCCTACCTTAATGAAATCACTTTTTTTGGATCCATATTCATCAAACAGGCCACGTGGAGCAGAATTAGGAACAAACAAGATAGATTTGAAAGTTACTTCCCCTTCAGCAGTGAAGTGGATGTAAGCCATTGGGTCATCATGTTCCTGTGGAGACAGGATTCTTATAGTTGATATGGGAAAAATCTGAGTAAATACATTTCCAGGAAAATCACAAGTTTGCCAAGTAAGTGCAATTATTTTACAATTAACCTATCTAACAATGGTGTGGTTATTATGGACACAAAAAGTTCCAGATTAGCAGCACTACTCACATAGCATTAACCTTCCACAAGACGTAGTTTTTTCCTTCTTGCTTTTTTCTTGTTAGTTTGTTAAGTTTTAACAAGCCAACTACCAATAGCACAGTAACCAACACAGTATTATCACAGCAGTTAAGAGATGCCCAAGGCAGGCATTACACCATATTTACACACAGACATAATTTCTAGAAAGCTGTATCTTGCTTTCTTCCACCATGTACAACACAAACCCTACCACTCTCAGACTGAATAAAAATTTTGCTGTCAGCATTTGAAAAGATTGGCAAGCTCCATATGAGCTTGAACATTACTTCTTAAACCTAGGCCACTCAACACTTGGGTGGTAGTATCATGTCTCTGGAAAGAATATTAACTCCTGACTCAAATGCTGTTCCTTCCTAGGCACTCCACAATTCAGTCTACCTACTGACAGCAGTTACTTCTTCAGAAATAGCCCATCCTGTAAGCCTTCAGTTTTGTTTATAATTTGGAACAATCTTGAGGCTCAGAGCTTACCTTGGAAAAGGTTTTGTAAAATGCTTTGTATTCATCTTCTTCAACTTCTTTAGATGGTCTCTGCCAGATTGGTTTTATGTCATTCATGAGCTCCCAATCCCAGACAGTCTTTTCAACCTAGGTATGTGAACACAGTAGTTCATAAAGACTCATTCTTTTCTTCTGGTGAAGTCAAAGACACTCCACTGAGGCTACAATGTCACCAAGGCAATGTAATACAATAGCATGTCAAAAATACATGCTCTGATTTACAAAATAAGTAGACATTCTTATTCAAGTATACATAGCATAACACATGAAAACAAAGCTTATCTACACTAGAGTGTGTCCTGTGTGCACTGAACACATTCACCAAGTATCAGTATTTCTATTCTACTGCCATTCCAAAATCAGCTTTCCAGCAGAGCGTGCTCAATTTAAACTAGTCAACAGTGTCAGATTACTGGAGTCCACCGCTGTTCATGTATTTATAGTTAGACCAGGGACCACTGCCTCAAAAGGCAAATGACACTGCCAAGTACCAGTCATTTGCCTGATTTCAACCAAGTCTGTTTTGCTTATGACATTCTTTCCTGACAAGCTGTCTAACTGCACTTAAAACAAGAACTGCTGTTTGAAAGCATACACATGCTACTGAAATGCATCTGGAAGACTGCCTATGAAAGTTACTGAGCTGTATGATACGAGTTGCAAAACAAAGTCTGACAATGCTCACCTTCTTAGTCTTTGGTTTCTTTTCTTCTTCCTCTTCTTCAACTGCAGCTTCATCATCATCTGTTTCTTCTTTCTCCTTTACTTCCTCCTCTTCAATGGGTTCTTCAACAGTCTCCGTCTAGAGATAACAGAGTGAGGACTTGGACTGCCTCGCTTCCCACAAGGTATGCCCTAGGATTCTCTTAAACAGCTCAACCTCTCAAGAGTGCTAGTTTAACTTGCACTGTTTGCCTGTCACAAGCATTTCTCTATAGGTAGCTATAGTTTTTAGTTGCATTTTTCATGAATACATGGCTCTCCACTGGGAAGTCACTGTACTCAAGTTTTTTATAACTTTTAAGTTTAGTTTTACACATAATGCTCATTAGAGGCTTTGGTGATATAACTTAGTGCTTCAGTGAGAAAACATCAGAAGAGCAGGCCTAAAAGTAAAGACTCTGTCCTGCTTGAGAGCTTACTAGTTTCCAACTACCAAAGCCAGTGGAAGAAAGATTTTTTTTTTTTTTAGTAATTAGTATAGTCTTTTTCCTTTGGTAAAGTTCTGAGTCAGAGTAAAACCAAGTTCATTTAAAATTAGTGATTTTAGCAACACACTAACTTTCGGCAAGTGACTAACTAGTAGAATACTAGCCAAAAGAGTAAGGAACAGAAAGCTTTTGGAAACTAAACCAGACAGAAATTCTGTAGTATTCCCTTATCCTTCCCAAAAGATCTGGCCAGGGTTTTCACAACCAAAGTTTATACTCTACAATGCTCAGTTAAATATACTTACCTTGCTGCTCCACACATATATGGGGAAGTTTATGAACTGTGAGTATTTCTTTACTAGATTTTTAACAGTGTCCAGCTCAAGATAATCAGATGCTTCCTCCTTCAAAACAAGGCTAAAGAAAACGAAAAAAAAAAACAACAAACTTCAATTAAAGTGCTGGACAAGTATTTTAAAGTAGTTTCACAGGAAGAGATGCATCTTCATTTTCTGCAGCTGTAGAGATCCAAATTTATTCAAGTCAGCCTTTATTACTTAAGCTCAAAGTGCTTCTTAAAACCCAGAATCCCTAGTGAACTGCTCCAAGGATTGTTTTCAACAACTGGGACATACAGCAACCAGAAGTCTAAACAAAAACCTCAAAACACTGATACTTAGCGAGAGTTTAACGCATTCTTACTAGCTCTACTTGGAACTAGAGCACCAAGATGAACTTCTCCATGCTAAGTGCCTTCTTCAGAAAGAAGTCATCTAAACACTGACCAAATAAACCAATTTGCTCATGAAAGCCATGAAAATAGGCCTGTCAAACTATCTCCAGTTTGAGATTTGCATCAGACCAGTTCCACTGGTATACAAAGCAGCAGTTAGTTTCCAAGAGGAAACTCTACAGCCCTATATAGGTTTTGAGGGGTCACAATGGTGTGAGGAACCAAATGAGCCTGCAGGCAGCTGAACTGTCTGGAATTACTTGCTGACAGTTGTCAAGATGCTCATGGCTCTCCTGGTTCATCTAATGGAATGTGAACTGTATTTACTTTCGATGTTCTACTACACTGAAAAAAGCTGTATTAGAAGAAGCAAGCAACGTATTAGAATCACAATTCTAAAATCATCCACATATTCCAATAAGCAAAACATACCAACACGATTTTTCTTCTAACTCCAAAGAAAATTACTACTTACGTTATGGTTGTGCCACGTCCTAAAGTGTTCCCTCTTGGGTCATCAATCACAGAAAATTCATTTGAATCAGATTCCCAAATATGTTGAGTATCATTGTTGTGTTTTGATGTGACAATAACTCTGTCTGCTACTAAGAAAGCAGAATAAAAGCCAACACCAAACTGGCCGATTAACTCAGATGTAGACTGGCTATCATCCTGCATTTCAGTCATCTTGTTTAAGAATTCACTTGTACCAGACTTTGCAATGGTGCCCAGGTTTTTAACCAACTCCTCTTTTGTCATGCCAATACCCGTATCTGTAACATGAAGCATGTTCTTCTCTTTATCACACTAAAAAAAAAAAAGAAGGAAGATGCAGTTTTAACTTCATTTTGACTTTTAATACCTAATAAGGTGCCACAGGAACATATTAAGTAGAAGAGCAGCTATTCACATTCATGCCTGGCTACAATAAAATCAAATACGCAGTAACTACAGGAGTGAGGTAAACCTACTTTGCAGTATTTCAATACCTCAGTTATTCCTCACAGAATCAGAAACGTATTTTCACCATGTAAAGAAGAATAGTATTTGACAAAGTCAACTGCAAAGGTCCTGATGTGGTCCTAGTTTGTATTTGCATCAGTATTAAGCCAGAAATTTAGATTTTATGATGCACTATCTTTTTATATTCCTCCCACTGCTCCTCTATAAGAGATGATTGTTCCTAATGCTTCTTACCTTGATTTTGACAGTAAGTTCCTCATTACCAGCCAGAGCATTTTCATCAGTTAAGGATATTAACCGTATCTTATCTAAAGCATCCGAAGCATTTGAAATAAGTTCCCTGAGGAAAATCTGAAACAGAAATCAGCGCTCAGATTTCTAGAACACACACAAAGATTTCTAGCATGTTCTATTCAAAGGCACTAACCTCTTTATTTTTATACAAAGAATTGATAATAAGTTTCATCATTCTGTTGACTTCTGCTTGGAATGCAAACTTCTCAGATTTTTCTCGGATTTCTTTGATCTGGGATGCATTTAGGCCATCTAGTTGAATAGCTTCTTCCTCTCTGTTAAGACAAGGAAAACCTGTCAAGTAGTCTTGCCTGTAAACAGGGTCAGTAATTTTATCATCCAGCAACAGCAATAATAGTGTTATTAGAACAATACTAAGACCCTTAATCACTGCCATAGCCCAAAAGTAGTACTATCAAATAAGTGCAGGAGTAGCTGTCCTCAACTGCATCACCTTAATTTAAAACTTAAGTTAAAATCCATGCTTCCAAGACTGACTTTTTTTTCCCCCAAAAAAAGAAATTCAGGGAAGAACACAGGTATGTTAAAACCACTGTAATCCTCAGCATGTGGAATACTTCACAGGAGGTGAGGTGGTTCATGCGCATACAGCTGTTTCATCAACAGGCACTGAACTGATTCCATTTTCCCCATGCAGGAGAAAATCTCTATGAACATACTGTGTTTTATGTTAGCTACTGATATTAGTCAAAACCAAGTTGAACATTGCTGAATCAGAAGTTCTCACACTCACTTCCATTTAGAAAGATCCAGTCATTTAAGTGACTAGGTCTCCCTTTTTCGTGACATTTCTCCCCTCATTTCTGTGGCTTTAGGCATTATTGATGCTCGACTTGACCCTTCAAAAACAAGGGAAAGCCTTAGCGTTTCAGAAGTAACTTACCCAGCACCCAAGTACTAACCTCTGAACAACTTCATCATCTGTTCGGGACCCTTCTCTGCTTTTACCCAAGTCATCTTCCACGGTCCCCTCTACGTCCACCTCATCAGCTCTAACCGATACTGCGAAAACATGGAATCCAGCCTTAATGACCTGATAGCCACTATACACTACCGAACTTCTCCACTTACCCTCCCCATGGTTTTCGCCTCAGTCCTGCCCCTTTACCCTACTCCTTGAAAAAAGATCAGTCCAACCGGAGACAGCCCAATGGTGTAACAAGCCAAATCCTTCCCCCCAACCCCCCTCCCGTCGCCGCGCATGAGCAGCATTAGACAGGCAGCCCCCCTACTCCCTGCCACCCCAGTCATAGGAGAGGTACTGGCAGCGGTCTGGGGAGAGCAAAGCAGGAGACTGGGCGCCGCTCTCCCCCGCCGCACAAAGAGCAGCTGGGGCGGCAAGGAAGGGTCTCCCCACCCCTCAGACACCAAGGGCCCCACCGCACTTCTCGTCGGCCCCTGTCTCCCTTATCCTACGGAAAAGGTGGGAGAGTGCGTGGGGAACTGTGGGGGGCACTGCTGGCCGACCCCCGGCCTCTCCCCGCCCCCACTCGACAGAAGCTTCTAGAAGTCCGCGGGCACTCACCGGCCAGGAGCAGCGTACACGCCACAGCGAGCCCCCACACCGGCTTCATAGCGACGTGGGCTGCGGTTGCACACGATAACGGCCCTCAGCGCCCCCACTTCACGCTCCAACCCCACCGCCAACCGACCACCGCCGCTACTGAGCCCGCTGGAGCGGCTGCTGCCCTCCCCCTCCACCTTATCAACGCGGGGCGCTGAAGGGTGGGGGCCGCCGCTCCACCGCTGACAAATCGGAGCGTACCACGCCAAAGATAGAGCCAATGGGGAGTCTGGAAGGGAAGGGCCTGCAGCTATCGCCGCCAATCACGGCTTTCCATGTGCGGTTTCCTGCGGACAGAGCGTGGCCGGCGCCGATTGGCCAGGCGGAGGGGCGCTGGGCCAATAGTTTCCGCGGAGGGGTTAACCGGCACGGCCTGCCATTAGATTTTATGCGAGTAAACTGTTAACGTTTAACAGCGAAGGTGAGAGGGCAGCAGCAGCGGCGGCCGCGCCCGGGAGAGGTAACGGGAGTATCCACATGGGAGGCCGGCTCTGACCACTTCCGGGGACACCCGGGATGTTTACCGCGGGGAGGGTTGCTATGGCAACAGGCGCTTCCGGTCATGGCGGCACTGCCACGCCGCCGGGGCACTAAAGAAGAGCAAAGTTACGAGAAGGGCGAACATATACAGGGCGGAGGAGTAGCGCCAGGCTTGCCCCGCCGGCAGAGAAGGTGCGGCGCTGACTGGATCCTGCCGTCAGCCCCGGCGGAGGGGTTCCGTTCCGCCGCTCCTGCAGCAAGCGCCGGTGCCGCGTTGCATGCCGGGAGTTGTAGTCCCACCGGCGGGACCTGTGGCGCCCGCTTCTGCGCGGCCCTGGGGGCGTGGAGGTCGGGCGCCATTACAGGGATGCCCCTCTCCGCGCGGTTGCTTGTCTTTGTCTCGCCGGCTTTGGCTATCCGCTCCCTCTGGCGTCTCTGGTGCTTCACACGGCCGTGAGGGAGACTGACTGGCTTCTGCCCAGCCTCCCCGCGCCCTCTTCTGTGGAGCTGTTGGTGTCGGTGAAGGGAAAGGCAAGCTGGGTGCTTAGCAGGTCTTTTGCGTTTTCATGTTTCCCGTGCTCATCTGGGCGATCATCCTCCAGTGAGCATATTAGCACTCCTCAGCCTACCCTTGGGGCTGTTGTTTTTCTGTTAGTGGCCTTTCCTTCACCTTGCTCACTCTCCCAGTGGAATGGAGGAGAGAACTGGAAGAGTAAAAGTGAGCAAACCTGGGGGCTAGGCTAAAGACAGTTTAACAGGTAAAGCAAAAATATTGCGTGTACACCTACTTTGCATTATGTGCAAACCAAGGAATTCATTCACCACTTCCCATGGGCAGGCAGGTGTTCGGCCATCCCCAGGAAAGCAGGGGCTACATCACATGTAATCATTACTTGGGAAGACAAACAGCATAACTTCAACCATCAACCCACTTCCTTCTTCTTCCCCCAGCTGTATATACGGGGCACAATGTCATATGGTCAGCTGGGGTCACGGCTGCGTCTCCTCCCAACTTCCTGTGCATCCGTGGGGTGGTGTGAGGGGCAGAAAAGGTGTTGATCTGTGTAAGCCTTGCTCAGTGATAACTAAAACACTTCTGTATTATCAGCACTGTTTCCAGCACAGTCCCCTACCAGCTAGTGTGAAGAAAGTGAACTCTTATCTCAGCCAAAACTAGCAGATAAAGTCAAGATTCGATTGTGACCTATTTAATCATGAAGCTTTTCTGTATGCTTTGCAGTTTCAATAGCTGTTCTTCAGAAGTTGCTGCTTCACTGATCACAAATTCTCAGAGAAATAAGAAAGAAAGTTACTCTCTCAAAATGTATGTGAGAATGACTGAAAAAAATATGTATGAGAGGTCAGGGTTGTAAGTAAAAAACCCATCTGTCAGGTTTTTGCAGATGCCTGTGTGAACTCTCAGAATTATTTCCTGAAGAGTAGTCTTAATTGAAAGTACAACTCAGTTATTCATTATTCTAAGCAGAGAAAGTTTGTCTTTTTCTAAAACTCACCTACAAGTGGTTTCAGGATTTGATTTCCTAATTATGTCTATCCTACATGATTTCCAGGGTGATATGTTGTTCTATGACTATGAATAAGCATTTGAGGGACATAAGGATTCAGAGTAAATTTATCTCTTGTAGAATTGTTGCATTAATAGGTTTTTATGGCAGTTCTGGTTCAGCAGTCATTTTGCTGGCAGTGGGAAAATGTAATTCTTCGTGACAATCTTGTTGAACCATAGTTCTGGAGTAGCAGAAATGCAAACCAATTCTGTTATTGACTATGCTAAACCAACAGAGATTTTAGATAAAGTTGGGTGGAATCCAAATTTTATTGGTTACTTTACTCTTCGTGGTTATACAAAGTACAATGTTGCTTTTGAAGGAGACACCAAACTTGATAAAACTGTGCATTTTGATTTAGTGGTCAGACTGGTAAGAAGTGTAATATGGTTAGTGACGTTGCTTGTTTTATGTAATTACACTGTTTGCTTTTATGAAAGCCCAGTTGAGTTACCCTGGACAAAAGTGATAGGCAAGAATAAAGCAGCTGAGTACTTACACTCTCACAAAGAAAGTTTAATCTCTTTACAAGGAAGTTGGCAATTGAAGAAAATATCTTCTTTGAATATTAAGCTTCTAAAAATACTTTAGAACAATGAACATTCTGTTAAATACTATTGTTGATGTTTTAAGCAGATCTGAGTAGAATTTCCACTGAAAAATTACTAATTTCAGCTTAAGTTCTGCTTAAAAAAGGGACTTTTTAAGACCCTAGTTGCATTGGTTACTACTGCCATTCAAAAGAATTCTGAGTATCACCTCTCAAGATTTAATACCAAAGGAAAGGTGTAACTCTTAGGAGATAATCATTCTTCAGCGACTTAACTACATTAAAGGGTTCTGTAAAGCAATGAGATATACTTTGATGATTGTGTGCATAATGGTTGAAATAGTGTATTTAAGTGTTGTACTTGCTCTCTTAGCTGAAAATTCAGGGGGCATGTGGTGATAAGAGAAACAGAATACAGGTAGCATCTTCTGCCATGCAAACAGTAAAGCAAGCCCCTCTCCATTCATCTGAATGCAATCTTATCAGCTCATCCATGTGTCCTGTGGTGAGGTCAGCTCACTGAAGCATGCCACATGATTCCAACTGTAAGTTGTAACTAGCAAGAAGTAATACTTCTTGCCATAAATACTTCATAAATACTTCAGCCATAAATAGCTGTAGAGATAAACTGAAAGGAGTTTATATGACCCAACTGTGGGTATTTGACTTAACCAGCTAAATTAGCCAGCTAATCTGGCTCCATCTGTAACAGAGAGACAGTCCTCTTTTCACAGTACTAGCTTTGGCATGTGACAGACACTTTCCAGAGCTGATTTAACTCTCTAGCCCAGCAAAGTGCTCTGTAGTTAAATCAGCTTATATCAGATCCAGGATGCACCAGACTAGAGCATGGTAAAGAGCAGTTTATGGCTAGGAGAAGGTGATATGCTGGTTTGATGGTGGTGGGCTCAGCCTGGGGTGTCCATTATATAAGGTAAAGACACTATACATAGGTGCAATATAAAGAAGCTATAAAACTAGACAATGAGTTTGCATTGTCAGACTATTGCCTCTTGTAATACATAATTAAGTTGAAATTTGTAACTAATGCCAGTTCATTTTTGTTCAGGGATAACAAAAATGCTGTAATTTGTGTCATTGCTAAATAGCCAGTTGCTGTCATGCTGTTTTTGATAAAGAAGTGTGAGTGATTTTGAGAATAATTAATGCAGTCTGCTGTTTGCACCACCACATTGAGTACCATCTTTCTTACATAATAATGCATTGAAAATATGAAGACTTACTTCTCTGCATTCTGTAATTTGAGCGTCATTTGCAACAGGAACAGTTTTGAGAGGAACAACATCTTCCTTGAACTCTGGCAATGAACAGTGGTGGTGGGCTGCTGTCTAAACAGCTGCTTGCTGGGCTCCAGTGAGGTGTAGGTGTCCTGGATCTGGATAGGCATGAGCCTATTTTCCAGCTTCCTCTCCTCTGAATCTCTCCTGGACTTTTTGACCTCAACTGAAACAGGCAATAGATACGACAGATGTGGAGCAGAAGGAGAGAGTTTATGAGCTCCAACAGGACTGACTACAAGATAAGAGTGACTATGAAAATATCCACGTGCACAGAAACAGGTACTTCCTGCTGAGATGGATTGCTTATTGCATTGGGTTTTTCATCCAAGATTGGAGCAACAGACAAGTTTATCCTGTTGCTATCTGGAAGTTATGGTAGTGGGAATTCGCCTCTGATCACTAGCTGGGTGAAATCTTTTAGGCAGAAGCAAGGTGCTTTGGTGCAAGTGTAACAAACATAATACAGTGTCTGTAAAATAACATGGTATTAGGTGTCATTAATAAATATCTATTTCTAAATACACACCCACCCACCATCCTTTGGTAACCTCTGAGCATGATGAAGTATTCTGCAGCTACCCGAACTTACTTACCAATGCACACATTACCCTTAACAATGACACTCAATTGGAATATTGCTTTTTAGTTGTTACAGTAATAGCAATGCTCTCACTTTACCTATTTTACTTATAATTTCATGAGAAACAATAGGGAATAAAAACCTGCAAAGCACATGAAACAGCACTGGCACTCCCACAGACTAGAGCCAGTTAAGCCAGTAGATTAATAGTGAGCTGAGTAACGCTGGCAGGAACAGTATGGGCTTCTATTGATTTGTTCTCTTGTTCTCTGTTCTTGCTAGGGCATCCACCGTTGGCTGCTGCTGGAAACAAGGTATTGGGCTGATGTGAGGTGGAACCCTGTATGTTTTATACATGCTTCATCAGCTTGAGTGACTGAATTCCTCAGGGCCTGAATGCAGTGGATATGGAACACAGTCAGAACCAGATCTACAGGGAGCCATGGGCACTGTCATGTTTAGTCAAATCAATCCTCCATCATTCATCACAAAAAGTGGAGCAACTGCCATGAAAGATATTGCAAGTTACCTGTATGGTTTCAGCTTTTTCTTTTCCTCACCATTTTCTGATCATCATTCAGGGTCGAGAGAGATATGAGGGTGAATAAATACCCTAAAGCAGAGAACAAATTGAATGGAAGTTTCTCTGAGCTTGGATTAATATTTAATCACTGTGTCACTGCATAGAAATGCTATGAATACCAGCTGAAGAAAGGCAGCAGTCTCCACTTAACAGAACAGAACAAACTTGATCTATTAACTGTGCTCTGCGCTTTGTTTCTGGACCAGAATTACTCCAGTATGAAAAATGGAGGGAAATTTGTTTTGTGAAGGTCAGGAATGATGAGCTGGGTTTGCTACTACTTGGCACAATAAGTATTTGCAGCAGCAGAAAAGAGACTTTCAGTACTTGGGATACTTTAGAATGAAAACTGAGATGCTGACTGAGCTTAGGTAGTTTCAAGGCTAGGTAACTGCTGCAGAAGCATTTTGGGGACAGCAGTTTTGGACTCGTGTCTGAAGAGGGATCTAGAGGTGAGTTACAGTTTTCTGTGAATTTAACATTCAGGAATTTCCAGGAGATCCAAAGCATCTTATAGGAACTTGGTCTGAAATGCCTAACTTTTCAGACACTACTCTTGCAAGAGACGTAATTCTGATGCTGATATGCAAATCCTAGGAGGCTGATAAAAGATTCATTGATGTTAGGCATACTACACATGTGATCAGGGCTGGTGTTTAAACATCTACAAGGATTGGAATCCAAATTGTTCCTTCAGCAAGCACTTTTGGTATAAATATTTCTTTCAACAGTAAGACTGTTGTTCACAGCGCCATCAAAATCACAGTAGGAAAAACCCTTATCTGTATCTTTTGCCACATCAGTCTTATGCTTCCAGTATTTTTCTTTTTTATTTCTGCTCTGCTCTAAGTTCTGAGGAAAGCATTTGTTCTTCAAGTAATATTGGGTCTTTAGTCAGCTTTATCTTGTTCCTCCTGAGGCTGATGATTGCACCGCACCTGGCACTGTTACAGAAACGTCAGTAATCTGTGGGGTTTTCCCCTTGTCAAGAATTTTTGAAGGCTGCAAGGTGGTGTCCCTTGGAAGTTTAATGCTCTGTATTCTCACAATAGAGGAATTGGCAGATGGGAATGGGTTTTCAGGAGCCTGGCATAAAGGGCAAAATCTGTTAAGACAAAGAATTGTAACTAGAAGAATCTTTGTACGGATAAAATCATGTTTTGATCATTATAAAACCCTCCCTGACTCTTCGAATGCTAAAACCTCTGTAAGTTTCAGTATCACTGGAAATCTGCACCTGCTGCAACATATTTCTGTAGCCAAGAATAAAAAAACATATCACAGGGAATGTCAGTCTTCTGAAAATAGTTAAGCTGCATTCTAATCTGTAATTACTATTCATCATGGCCAAATAAAGTCTTAGCTTGAAACAGCTGGCCACAGTGAGTGCACAAGCAGTGGCATTCGCTATGAGCGACCTTTGGTTTCACAGCAGCTTCTGCCCTGTGACGTGTAACTGGATGTAGAGGGCACATCTGTTAACTGAAGAGGAACATGTTGACATCTTCAGCAGAATGGGCACAGCAAACCCGTGCTGTAAGGAATATCCCTTCTGCTCTCCCTGCCCCAAGGATGGACTGAGTACCTCTGGCAGTAGAAGCGCTGTTGATAAGGTGGTGTTGGCCTTCGGCTGGTGCAGGTCAGTGGGGTTAAGTTGGACTTGGGGAGCATAGAACAGCCACAGCAGCGTAGAGTGTTTGCATAGCGTCACCCAGGTGTGCTGGTATGGCTTTCAGCTTGTTCCTGCGAGCTTTGCAAGCTTGTTTATTGCTCTAGTGTATGTTGAAAGTTTTTGGAGTAGAGCCAGCATCCACAAAGTTGACTGCCTAAATCTGAACATATCATTGGGAAACATCATTTCTCCACACTGGCACTCATGTAATGCTCAAGAACCGAGGCAGCAAGATGCAAAAATCTTTGAAGGGAAGGCATTAAGCAAGGCATTAAGCTTTAAATAATGTGGTTCCCCCCCCCCCCACTTCGAGAAAGCACGGGAGGCGGGGAGGACCCGTTCTGGCTTGGATTTGCTGGGCGAGAGCTCGCCCTGGCGGCCTGTGGGGAGCTTGTCTTTTCAAGAGATCACCCCTTCCAGGTCTTTATGTGCAAGCGGCTGCGTTACATTTGTTCCTGCTACTTTCAAGAAATATTTCATCATGGTATTCTTGTTTTTGCATCGACTTCATGTTAATCCACACAATGAGACATTAAGACTGGAAAGAGACATTTCTAAAATGCTTCAGCTATTCTTTGCACATATGTATGTGTGTATGCATGTATTTTAAGTTTTTCTGTAACTTTTTAATAGGGAAAATATTTTTTTTTGTGGTTATACAGATTGCCACCCCTTTGAAAATGTGCCATGACTTCTCTCTTCTTGTGTCCCAAAAAGAGGCTCTTTGCAGTACTGCTGGAGAAGGGTAGTAGACAAGCTCTCAGCAACATTCATAGAATCATTGGATGGTTTGGGGTGGAAGGGACCTTCAAAGGTCATCTAGTCCAACCCCCATGCCATGGCCAGGGACATCTTCAACTAGATCATGTTGCTCAGAACCACATCTAGCCTGGCCTTTAATGTCTCCAGGGATGGCTCAACCACCACCACTCTGGGTAACCTGTGTCAGTGTTTTACTACCCTCTTTGTAAAGAATTTCTTCCAGCCTGAATCTCCTCTCTTTTAGCTTAAAACCATTACCCCTTGTCCTATTGCAAACATTCATTTGTGCCAGGAAAAACAGTGCTTATTCCTCCATTCAAAGACATCATAAGTAAACTGCAGTACCCTGTGAACTCTAGACCTGTTCACTGTACAGAAACAAGTGCTTGGATCTCAGTGAGTAGCTGGAGGTATAATTTATTTATCTTTGGCTTTTGTTTCTTATATATTAGATCAAACCCAATGTACCTGGAAGATAGATGTATAAAATATTGGAAAAAAAACTTTGAGCTTTCTCAGAGTAAGGCAAAATTCTTTCTTTTGTAATTAATGTTGTGAAATCCAGGTTTATATCAATGTGAAACCTGCATTCCAATTGTATGTCCAAATATATTTAAAAAGAAGGAAGACTCTTATATTGGACTGTGAAATGTATTTTAAGGATGAGACCACATTTTTTTTTTTTTCTTACTAGACTTTGAATGAGGATAGTTGATATTGACCAGTTGGAGCTGAGTCTATCCAGGAAGTCACCTTGGCCAAACCAGGTATAACTAGAACTCAAGCCACATGAAGACTAGGGCACAGGCCTAAGCTTAAATGAAGCTCGAGAGCCAAAGGGTGAGAGGTGTGCGGGTGGAGGGGGAAGATAAGGCTTCTCACAGCTGTTCTCACAGAGCCCTCATCCTGGTTACACAGCTGTGCCATATCAGAGCATAGCTTAAATGCTCGCATCTGAAACCTAGGGGGTGGATGAAAATGGTAAAGATTTTATAGGGAAGAAAGGTTGTAGGCTGTTTGAGGTATTTACAGCCTCTTTGTTGTTTTAAGGTTTTGACCCTGAAATTATATTTACTATTTTGACTTAGGAGTAGTGAAGCATTCTGCCTTTTAGATGTTCTACCTATGCAGACAAATACGAAATCTCTCTTCTTACTGCTACTATGGCATGAATTCAGGAAACTTCAATAACCCCTTGTACTTTCATTACTGTCAAGTGCTGCATAGCATGAGCAGCTTGGTAACTGAGCTACAAGATAACATAATGAAAAAGAAATGAAGTATTGATCACAGCAAAACTTTTTTTCTTGAGGATGTGTTATTCTTCTACACTGGATTTAATTCCTTGGTCCCATATTACACTAGACACAAAGCTTATTTTCAGCTCTTCTGTGATGTTAGATCATCCTTTCTATTTCTGGGCCAAATGATTTAATTATTGCATGCAAAGTGGAACAGCTTTAACACGGGTGAGTAAGAATACTTGTTGTTTGAATACTCAGGATTACATGCTCAGCTACTTTTCTGATGTACTTTTAGCCTGGCATTTCTCAGTTGCTGTAAGTGCTAATTTATTTGGTGCTCTGCTCCATCTGTTGATGTATGAATGTTCCATCCATAGCTGCCTTGCTATCCTTATGTATTAGGTGCTTTTATTTTTTTTCAGCCTTTGTGAAAAGTGTGTATTTCATTTGGTGGCAAGGCTGTTGAAAATTGTTTCCTTGTCAGCATGAATCCTTCTGCAGATTCCAGGATTGTCTTTCTCTTGAACATTCTGTGTGAAGTAGAATGGAATATTTAATATGAGAAAGGGTGCATCTCCTAAGATAAAGGTACTTTTTACAAGGGCATGTAGTGACGGGTCAGTTTAAACTGGAAGAGGGTAGATTCAGACCAGATATTAGGAAGAAATTATTTGCTATGAGGATGATGAGACACTGGCACAGGTTGCCCAGAGAAGTTGTGGATGCCCCATCCTTGACAGTGTTCAAGGCCAGGTTGGACAGTGTTTTGAGCAACCTGATCTCGTGGAAGGTGTCCCTGCCTATGCCGGGGGGTTGAAATTAGGTGGTCTTAAAGGTCTCTTCCAATCCAAGCCATTCTGTGATAAATGATGTTGGTAGGATGAGAGTATCCTAGCTAGGTAATGAGTTGCAAGCCTAGCTATAGGATGCAGTGCTGCTTAGACTGTAGCTATGTGTTGATAAAAGTTGTAAAAAACATTTACAAAGCTTTTGTGTTTGTCAGCTTTTATTCATTTCTACCTGAAAGGAAGCAAATTAGCATGCAGTTGGAACTCTCAGTACTCTGAAAGCAAAATGATTTTTATAGTGTACGAGAGCTACTATGACAGATTGAAAATCTGTGGAGTTCTTTGAGTCACAGGTAATTGTCAGCAATCTGATACTCATGGATGCTACAATAAATTCCTCTGTGCTATTATCCAGAGCTATGATATGAATTTTGTGGGTTGAATTTAAAGTAGTTTTGAGAATTTTATATGATAGTGCTTTCCCCCCCCCTTCATTCTGCTTGTGTACAACAGGTAACAGGTTGTGATAACACCTGTAGGCATCATTATGGGACAAAAGCAGACAATAATAGAATTTAGAAGAGAAAAATCTGACAAGATGCTGTGTAAGATAAACTACTGTCGTGCCTGAATTAGGCCCATTAAAGCTGTGGGGGAGAGGGGAGAATGAATCTTCTGCATTCTCCCAAAAGACAGGAGCAGTCAAAAGAGACATCCTGAAATCTGTTGTAATAGTTTTGTACCAGAAGATTCAGTTCTCCAGCTGCAAGACCTAGATGCTTTTGTGTAAGTGCATGCTTCTTGCTGTGAGTTTTTATTAATAGCAATGCTAAATATGCCATTGTTTTAAAGAAGCAGCAGAATGCAGTGGATGATGCTCTGAAATTATTAATCTTATGAAACTAGTGGACTCTTTATAAGGACTGGCAGTAGATTTTTAAGATTGAATGTGTCTGTCTATGGGTTTAGATTTTTTTGAGTAACTGGGGTTTAAAGAATGGTGTGTTAATAGGCTGAATGGTGTGTTAATAGATTTTGGTGTATATACTGGAGTAGAATTTCAAAGGGACCCATTATCTGAATCTAGATCTGTCAATAGGCACCCAGATTTTCAAAATATGTCAGTGCTTAATAGGACATGAGAGGCAAATCTTAAGACAGACTTGAAATTCAGTCTACACCTAGCAATTCCTTATTACTGTTATCAAGTGAGAGCTGCTAAGCATTTAACGGTTCTGGAAGCGTTGTCTGTAGTGGTCAACTTGCCAATTCCTGCTGAAATTTAGGCAAAACTGTTGATTTCCGATGAGCCTGATCAAGCCTCTGAGGTCTTATTTCATCATTTTGTCACTCAACAATGTATGTTACAGTAAAGTGATAGAGATCTGTTACGGTTTAATGTACTATTCTGTAAGTATTACCATGTTGATACTGGATTTTCCTGAATTCTGAAATGCACAAGAAGTTTTGTATCTCTTCCATTTTTTGTAAGGTTGATTTAGAAGGGACATGAAGATACCTTCAGTTATTTGCCAAAAGTAGATTTCCATGAGAAATGCTTGAATTGTGCACACTAGAAACTGAGGGTAGACTAGAAAGTAAGATCCTTCAGTTGGGGTGAATTATCATTGGTTTAAAGAGTGATGTTTCCTGGCAAACTCATAAAAAATGTTTTTAGTGTTTAATTCATGCAATATATGCACCATAAGCTTGCCAGATGTATGGTGACACTCTGGATGGCTGCAATGCCATATTTCCTCTGTGTAGAATTCTTATGAATAAGAAGATCCCAGAATAAACTGGCTGATTGGCTTTATAGTGCTCTTGCTCTATGCTGATGACAATATATAACTCACTTACCACATTTGGTCAGCAGATGGATATGGACGTCGTACTGTTTGCCAAGGCCATGTCTTCCCTGACTAGAGAATGACTTGCCAGTGATTGCTGTCACTGATGGTATTTCTACTGTGTTTCTGTGAAACTGTTGTCATTAACCCAGCAATTGTGCAGTAAGTTCTACAACATATGGTTCAACTCTTTAGGATATTGAGATTCCTCATCAGGGCATCTGCTGCTTAATATGTCAGAAAACAGAGGAAAAAGGCAAACATATATTAAATTTCACGTTAGAAAATGCAGAGAATATGAAAACCACTATAAATTAACTGTCTGTTTATTCTTTGTGAAGTGAAATAGCCTGAGCCTTCTTCCAATAAAGCTGATGATAGGGTCCAGAAATGGCTCAGATTGCAAAGTGAAGCTGTACCAATTTTATCTGAGGGACCCGTGTAACTGCAGCAAGAGTGACTGCAAATTCATGTTGCTTAGTAACGTTATGGACAGAGCTATGAGGAAGGAGTTGTACTTTTAAACATATACTTACTTTCACTGACTTCTTTATTTGAATGTCATTTGCTACTTGCATTTTACTATTTTAGCACTATGCCCTGGCAAGACACAGTTCCTGCATCTTGTGTTCCTTGAACTCGTGCCTGTGAAGCCTTGCCTTAGTGAATAACTTTGTGTGAGGAGTAGTTAAATCTTCAAGGACGCTGCTATGTCAAGCGTATCCATAAATCTTCACAGGTTTCAGACACAGTCTAGTGATGCTAAAGTTAGTTACAAGTGTCGTGTAACTGTGATGCAGTGTAACTTCATGGATTTTGTGGAGAGGATGCACAGGCTTCCACATTGAAGAGGAGCCATGCAGGGGGATAGATAACAGATACTAATCACCTTTAAGGAACACAACAATATGATGCATCCATCTTCACCTAACTTAGTATTTATGCTTGTATATTCTTTTGATTATAGGTGGTAACATTATCAAAAGTACCTGTTTATGAACAGAAAGTTGTAATAGGAATTAACTGAAAAGTTTAATTCTATGCACATACTGTCAAATGTAGGCCCAAAAGTGGAAATGATCTTTCAACCAGTGAATAACAGCATCCTGCTTTTGCCAGGTCTTAGTGCTTTAAAATGTTGTGTGGAGGGAATACTTGAAAAACTATAGGAGATGGGTAGAATCTCCAGAAAGAAAATAAAGTAGTGGGCTGAAGTGATTTTTAAGAGGAAGGTAAATTGAAATAGTCACATAGACCTGATTCCTCTGTAGAAAATATGGGCTAAATGAAAAATTTTTGTGCTACACTTAAGAAGAAAACACATGATTCTATGATTTTCTAACTCTTAGGATCAAGTCTCATGTAGCTAAGATGTGGAGGATCAAATCTATTTGATTAAATTCTACAAAGATTTTCATAGGATGCAGAACAGACATGGCTGTCCTTGACTTCTGTTGTCTTCAGTGAGTGTGCATCATACTGCAGCTAAAGTAGTATCTGCAGAGCTAAATATGTATCCCAAGACTTTAATATATTAATGGTGGGGTCATAATTGTAATACAGCCTTCTGAGTATTGAGGAAGAAGTTTAGTTTGTTTGGAGTTTTTTCTTCCTAAAATTGGTATATGTCTATTTTTCATTTGTAGCAATATAAGATTTTTTTTGTTTTAATGCCAAAAAGCATGGGGTTTTAAACTAATTTAATTAAAATTGAGAGTTCTACTTAGGGTGCGTTTTTAAAGCAATATATGTTGACACACAGCTGTCATTATTTATTAATGAGTTGATTTTGTTGGGCCAAAGTAGGAGACCATGTTTAAAAAAAATAAAACAACTGACTGCCATGTTACTAAACCAAACTTAAATAATCTATAAAAAGAATGCTGCCTATAAAAAGATAGCCATACCACACTATCAAGTTTGAAGCACTGAGCTGTTGTTGTTGCTTTGAAGTGCCTCTTTTCCCTATGTGAAGGTTATTTCAGTCAAATTAGAATAAAATTAAGGCAAAAGTTTTCTATGCAGAAGATATTACAAACAGTTAATTTGATTTGGGTAGAACAAAATCTAGTTACTGTAATCAAATGAGGTGTGTATTATAAGCATCAGAGAAGAGTTAGCAGTATGATGAGTGCATTCCCCTTTGCATTTGTGCTATGGCTATGAAAAGGTTACATAAGTGTAATTAAGCTGTGTGGGCACTTAATTTGATAGGAGTTTATATTTAGCTTTAGAATAGAAAAAGTATCTTGATATAGGGTAAACTGCAATAAAACATTCTTAAACCAACATAATTTTTTATATGGCTTTAATAGCAGCATCTGAATAAACTGGATGAAGTTAAACCGATGCAATTTTTTCCAAGTAAAATAAGGCCAGAGAACACCTGCATATTTCTCTAAGAGGCTGTATGTTAAAGAGGGGTTGGAAATGGGAGGCTGTGTCCTATGTGCTCCAAATGTCCCTCTGAAAATCTGCTTGACTGTGGCTACGTTGCAAGTCTCTGCAGAGTTTGCATCTGCTCAACAGGGACTTGGCTAAACCTCCCTGAGGGTACCACTGGGCAAAGCCCCAGCCAGGCCAGTGGGCTATGGTATGATATACAAAGCTTGTATTCATGTCATGTTTCAATGTAACTTTATTTGCTCAGTTAAATTTATTCAGGCAAACAAACTGTCCATCAAAAATAATCCGTTTTTATTTAGAGCCAAAATTTCTCTTTGCTTGCTTGTGTTCAGGAAAAGAAATGGCTTTAGTAATTCAGTAACTGTTGTGTGTGTAGTTTTTTGTAGATTTATTTTTGGGTGAAAGATATTTCCCTTTTTGCTCCTATGCAAATTGCACTTTCCATGGCAAGATTAATCTTTTAGTTGGAGGTCAAAGGCAGCTGGCAGAGTTTTCAAGTCATCTGAAGAATAGTAAAAAGTCAGGGCTATATATAAAGTGCTGAGCAATAAGTGACATATAATTATATGATCACCTTACCTAAATTTGCCTGTAAAGGAAATAACATTCTGTGGTATGTTAAGAATTTGAAACCTTATTCAAGTTTCATTAGTCTCTTTAAAGATTGACAGCTCTTCCCCATTTCCCCCAGGCTCTTCAAATTTATTGCCAACATTATCTTTGCCTAGCTGAGTGAGTGAAAACAACCCAGTTCCCCAAGTACAGGGCAGGAATCCTGCTGGCTGATAGTTTACAGCCTCTTGTTTCTTGCCTGCTCATAAATGCGCTGAAAATAAGATTATAGGATGAGTGTTTACTGGGCTCTGGTTGGGTATAGTAGGGGGAAAAAAGAATCCAGTTCTAAGTCTCATGACATGATGTGACATGTCATGCTGGTAATCGAGTCAGTCATGTGGAGGGGTTCTAGTGATGGAGAGCCAAAATAGCAAGAGCTATGATACCTTCTCTTTCTGCAGCCCTAAGGTGAGGCATGCCTTGGAGAATAAATTTCCTAGCTCCTTCGCTTGGAACTCCTTGGTGGTCACTTTTTGAGATTGAAAGGGCAGTGTCAACTGGTGTAACTTGAAGGACACTCTGTCCCGTTAACTGCTTGTCTATGCAGTCCAGCAATATTCTTTGCTTTTTGAGCTATTCTGATTGAGATTAGTATAATATAGAGCTACCTTTCTGGTACTTCTGCCGGGACCAGAAGCTGTTTGGTGAGACAGCACCAGATTGTGTATAAGCTTATAGGTTAATTTATTCTGTCCAGAGGCAGATATTTTCAATTATTAGCTAGTAGCAGAATAAACTAGTGCATGGGAACTCTGGGCTGCTGCAGCTTTTTTAGTTTTCAGATGGCTTGGAAGCAAACCATGCACTACAGACCAGGGTAACTATTTTTTTTGGTCTAGATATAGGTGGACCCTGTTCCTTGTGATAATGTCATTTGACCAGAGCTTGCTCCCTGGCAATATTTTGTGACAAAGCTAGAAAGATGTCCCTCTAACAACTCCTGCTGAAGGATGGAAAAATGCCTACATTAAATTGTGACCTGTTGCAAGTGCTGAATTCATAAGGTTTTTTTTATTTTCCCCCTTCTGCCATGCTAGGGGTGAATTGTCAGGAACATACGGAAAGTGGGGATAGAAAATCCTCTGTCCTAGTGTAAGGTGTGATTAAATAATGTCTTGATTCTAATAGGAGTGATACATGCCTTTTGGGGCTGCCTTGGCCAGATCAAAGGTATATCTATACTTTTTTGGCCATGTGTTTGTTTGCAGTGCAAAATAGAATTAGATGTAGTTTCATGGGGTAGAACAGGCCCCAGTGGTTTTGTCTTAGCTCTGGATAATTTCTGAGGGTTAAACAACCTTGTGCAAGAGCTACTGGGAATGGTTGAGCACCATGCCATGCAGATATGTCCAGGATGTGACCCATCTTTCTTCCAGACTGTTTGGCTGTCTCTGTACTGTTTTCCTTTGCATTTCCTGTCCACTGTGAATTTAGGTAGAGATAGACTTAGCTTTGTCTGTTTTGCCAGCATTATTATTTTGAGATCTGGTATAAGGTAATTCAAGGTTTCTTGTTTTTTGCCTTGCAGACTCAGACTTCCCTTTGGACCAGATGCTGGTTAAGTGCTCACCTGTCACATAACAGCTAGCGTGTACTACACTGGATAGCATTAACAGAGAAAAATTATGGGCTTCCAACTCCTCTGGTAAGTTTGCTCTGAAGTGAATATATAGTTAAAAATTATTTAATATAAAAATCAAGGTTCTTTTTTAATTGTTATTTAATCTTCAGTACAAGATTAGGCTGTAAAGCTAGGAAGTTGGGCAAAAGCAGTTACAAAACTTTCATCCCTGTTTAGGTTTGGTTGATAATACTGGATCTGTTTTTTTGAAGAGGTGTTTTGGCAAGTTTTTAGGATGTCTGATGTAATGGCTGGAAAAACATACCAGAATTCACATGGCAAGGTGCCTGGATGCTAAATTGTGCCACTTGGGTTACCAGAAGATCTCACAACTTGTTTGGATTAAACATTTTCTTTTGGGAGGAGGGATGGCTGACATATGCTCACCAGGCAGAACCAAATAGTCAATATCTTCCTTACCCAGATCCACTATGGAAGTGTAACATCTAAAGTACTCAGCTCTGGTTTGTATTGGAGTTTGTGAGGAACATTACAGAAACTAATGTTTCCTATTTTAGTTGCTTTGTTTTTCTACTCTTTTTTTAACCATGTGCTTGTATGCATAGGTGGCGTGTGCTTACGTTCTTGCTTTTCCACACTGAATGTGGCAAATCCGTTTCAAATGGTGTTAGTGTTACCACAACAAAGCAGAGGAAGCAAATAAGTAGCTTGTGGAAAAGATTTTTCTCCAAAGTTAAAGATGCTTTTCCCAAATAGTTGCATGTAAAAACACTTCCACTTGTTTTTAAACACCATTTCCCCCCCAGAAAAACCACATAATGTTTTAATGTGTGCAAGAATTTTCCGATATGGTATCATTGATTGGAGAGAGAGGTACTGACTGGCTAAAAAGGCTGTAACAGGGTACTGTTTCAAAGAGGACTGGGGTCAATAATGCCTGAAAACTGTCACCAGCATCTGATGGTTCTGTGGCCTTTAAAGCAAAATAGTTTTGACAAACACATTTAAGAAAATTTGTGTAAGGAGGCAATATATTAGAGGTAAGGAATGTAACATTCCTCAGAATCTTTTAAGGCACTAAGAAAGACTTCCTATCCTTTCACAACAGACTGCTTCTGTGTTTTTGCCCATTCTCTGTTAGTTCAAGGTCATTCACCTCTGTGATAAACAGCTGCCTGATACAATCTGTCAAATGGTTTTATTGCTTATGAAGCTATTCTGTTTGGAACACTGTACCACAGAAGCTCCAGTAAGACATCATCAGCTTTCCTAGCATTGCATTTTGATTTCATTCAATGGGACTTTAACGAATTGTAGTATCTGTTAGCCCAGTGTTAGGCTTTATTTGAAGACTATACTAGCTGATTAGAAATCCACCCCACAATCACTTAAGTGCAGGAGTGTCTTTATTAGCCAAGTGGCTTCTGAGGTGATGAGTGCTCTCAGTAATCACAGATGTGAGAAGAAGCTGACAGGGCTGAGCAGGCTGCAGGGATATTTGCATGTTTCCTGTGTGTGACTAAAACTATGAAAAGCAAATAAATTGGATAGCGGTGTAATTATAGGTCTCATTTGTCATACATGGTGTATGTGAAACACTTAACAGGTCCTCAAAGGTGTTTTATGTATGTATGTATGGAGATTACATGGTATCTATGTCTTGAGCCTTCAACAGGTGTTTGTGAACTGGGGATAGTATGTAGCCTCTCTCTGAATTACTCCTGGTCACAAAATTCAGCCAAAAGTAAAACATCTAGTTCATACGCATTCTGTTTATCTTGAAAGAAATTGTGTGTATCATCCCCACTCAAACCCTAGTTAATCCCACAAGTCCTGAATAGTAAGTAGTAGGATGCCAGATATAAATTGGGGTACATTGTATGTACTTACTGCATGCCTTTCTGGTTTTAGGTCATGCTATTTCTTGCTCTACCCATGCAGTTAGATGGCCCTCTGAGATTCTTCTTAGAAGAATAATTCTTCTGTGAAGCTCTTTATGTTGGGTGTGAGCGTTTCTTTTTTAATTACCAGGCATACCTAAACACCTGTCAGTTTGTACCAGGAAAGTGTCATAGCTGTGGTCAATTCTGACACGAGGGAAAGTCTGGGTTCTTTTGTGCATTGTGTAAAGTATTGGATACCTCTTTTTTAGTCATTTTGCAGTTGGAATCACTTGGACTGATCTGGCTAAAAAGGGACACTTAAAGTTACATTAGCATGTCGGATTATATTTCAAGTTAAGTGCAGTTGTAAGTTGACTTCTACTTCTGTATACCCAGTTCTGTTTATATAAGAATTTATATAACTTCTGGAAGAAGGAATGTATATTCATCTATCTTCAATAGACCCCAAATAAAGATAAATGAATTTCCATGTGTGCTCCTTCATACCAGTTTACACTACCACATATTTTCCAGTATTTGAGTCATTACTCAGAGACCAGCAAACAAGGGAAAGGACAGAATCGTCTGAAGTTGAGTTGTTTAACAACTTATTTTTAAACACTACCACTTCATGTTTTAGTTCTGTCTCTAGTCTTTCTGCCAACACTTAAGGATTACTTTGATTTGTGTGAATAACCCACTGGCCTAACAGGTAAGTAAGAAGTAATCCCCCCATCCCCCCCCGAAAGCTGCTATGGTTAACAGAATAGGATATAGAAAACAACATTTTTTAATTTGTATCACATACATCAAGAGTATGCTAGCATTACAAAAGCGTATTGCCTGACATGTGGCGAGGATGATCTCTGAAAGCACTGGGGTTAGACACTCAAGCATACACCTCTCTTTCTAGGTTAGTCCTGGCTACCTGTGGAGCTAACTGCAGACTGCAGCAAAAAAGGCAGTTTCTGCCTCCAGCAATGGTTTCTACATTCAAGGACCTGTCTTGCACATGCTTGCAGAAGAAATAGAAGTATTGTCATTCTAGTTTTATACTATAAAAAATAAATGAAAGTCTTTGGGTTTCAAAGAGTGAGTAACAGTGCTATAAGCACTTTATTACCTTTTTAGAGGTAAATTTTCTGACCTTAATGCTAGTGTCATGGTAGAGGAACATAAATCCCTGGCCCTGCAGTATTCTTTCTGCTTATGCCACAACAGGAACACCTCCACTGACTGCTGTAAATAGCTTCTTTGCTACTGCTCCTTCTTGTATTATTCAGAGCAGTTCTTGTAACTCTTCCTTGAGAATGCCTCACCTACTGATGTGGTTATTGTTCACAATATTTATAGTCCTGGGACTTGGAGACCAGGCTAGGCAGTGTTCAGGAGAGGAACAATGTGCCTTTTGCCATTAATTTCAATTGAATTGCACATGGGATTAATTAGCCCATAGGCTGGAGTGGAGAAGCTGTCCAGTTCTAATGCATTTTTGCTTTGTTGAAGATGATTGATTAATTAGGGGTTTGGATGATGAGAAAACCTACAATGCCCTAGAACTGTGCTATGAATTCAGAATCACTTTTCACTAAGTCTCCTAATTTCATAGATGACTTATTTTGTTTTTTTTTCTAGTTGTACGTGGAAAGTCTGATACTGAAATGTACATGGAAGTTTAAATTTCCTCTGCCCCAGGGTGTTGTAACAAAAGTGTTCTGTAAAAATCTCTGACTACAAAGATCAGAGGAAGCATGTACCAGGTTAGAAATTTTTGCCTTGTCTGTTTCCTAAATACTGGCTGTCTTTTTCTGCCCTTGTTCCCAGAATCCATCATGATGAATTCCTAGTAACATGTACCAGGATCACATACTGCAATAATGAAATAGCAATGTAATATAAGTGATAACGTAGGAACTTTGTTGAAAGCTGTATCTGATCTCCACAAAGTAACCAAGTCTGGGTAATCCATAGGTATCAGACTTTTGGCAATCACAGTTGTAATGTCAGTTAAGAACTCAGCCTCAGTAAGGAGTACAGAACGTGCAGCTATCCACTGACAGACACTTTGAAATACATGGTTGATTGTTTTTCTTTCAGTTTGTTGTGGTTTTGCCTGTAAAAATACAATGGGTGTCATTATTTTTAAAAAAAAAAAAAAAGCTTGCTAAGAGTAATATTTAGTCTGAAATCCTTCAGATTTGTGAGGCTTGCTGCTTTAGAGATGCATGGGGAAGAATGGCTGACTAACTTCATAACTTCCATACTTTAGTAGCAATAGGTTCTGTGGATCTCCTTGGTGTAAGAACAAGCTGTCTGGTGTTTACTGTACTAGAAAAAAAGAATACATTCCTTTTGTTATAAAGAAAGTTTCTGAGCACATCAGGAGTTCTGCATGTGGAGCCATCACCTTTCAGCTGTGGAAATGGTCTGGACTTGGTGGTTCTTCACCCATGCATCATCTAATTTATTTTTTTTTTTTTTTAACAAATATTGATAGATCTGATTGAAGTTCTCAGACTGAGTCTACAGCTACCAGTGGCAAGTGTTTCACAGGGCGATGGGGGCCTCAGAACAGCAGTATGGCTTCTGTGGATTTCATGGTGCTCTTTGTGTTATATATTTTATATCCAGCTTGTTTTGAGCTTATTTTGTTTATGAATGTAAGCAGGTGCATATAGCTCAAGTGCACCATGGCTGGAAAAAGCAGACATTTGCTTTTGATGTGATGTGAATACCAGGCAGCTCCTCACACAGCAAGAGACCTGAACAGCAGGATGTTGTGCGGTTGGGGTGCATTCCCCGCGCCACTCCTGAAACTTGACCTTGAACGCTGTGTGACCCCTCAGCAGTTGCTAACGAGCTGCTGCTGGCGGTGACGGATGGGGGAAGCTGCTTTCCCCCGCCGCGACGGCAAACCCGAGAGCCGGGGATTCAGTCCTCTGTTAGCTCCGCCGGGGGTCAGCCCTTTAGAAAGCCGCTTCCCGCTGTAGCCGGCCGGTCGCCTCGGGCCCCCATGGAAGTGAGTCAGCAAGCGGCAGAGGCTGCAGGGGGGCCACCGCTCCCCGCCAGCTGACCCTGCTGGACCGAGGCAGCCTCGGCCATCCTCGGGGCGGCGGGAGGGTGCTACCTGCCGCCGCTGGGCAGAGTCCCGCCTCCTGCCTCGGCGCTGCCTCGGGGCGGAGCCCGAGGAAGTGACTTCAGCCGGCGGCGGCGGCGGAGCGGGGCTGAGCGGAGCATGGCAGCCGTGGCGGTGGTACGGTCCCTGCTGGCGGCCGGGAGAGCGGCTCCGGGCGGGCGGCGGTGCCGGGCCCTGCCCGCCGCGGGGACCGCTGCCTTGTGCACTGTGGCTCCGCAGCAGCGGCCGCAGCCGCCGCCTGACATGAAGAACTACCTGTGGTCGCGCTACAAGGAGGCCAAGAGAGCCACCAAGGGTGAGCCGGGACGCGGGGCCCCCGGGCGCCTGTCCCTCTCCCACTGCAGGTCGGAGTGCCGCCGGTCTTAAAACGAGTAGATACATGTTGGCGGTGCTGAGCGGAGGAGCGGCAAGCCATGTGGGCGCCGTTCGGAAGCAGGAAGGGTTCAAGGAGCGAGGTGTGTGTGTGGGGCGGCGACTTCTCTCCTCCTGCGGGATTCGTACCCGTGGTGAGCGGTCGTGGGTCCGTCCCGCAGCGCTCTGAGAAGCCGCAGTCTGCTCCAGGAGTCATCGCGGGCCTGATGGCTAAGTGCTCTCGCTCCTGCTGTCCCGGGTCAGACGGGGGGCACGAATAGTATCATTGCCTCGCAGGTCTCCGGATCTCCGGTAGACGTGCCGTTGGGAGCGGCTGCCCCTCTTAATTCCACCGGGCTGTGCCTGTTCGGAAGGGTCTCGGAGGAGAAGCCTCTCCTGCAGCGTGGCTTGGGCTAGGCAAAGTGGCGGGTTGGTGAAGTGGTGTTTGGAGAAAAGCAAGCGTAGAAAGAAAGTTGGGAAGTTGGTTGTCTGTTAGAGGGGATCTCTGCAATAGGCTGCACTTCCAGAAAGTGAAAGTTCTGAGAAGTTTTGCATGACTTTCAGTTTTAATATTAGGAAGGAATTCTTCCCTGTGAGGGTGGTGAGGCACTGGCACAGGTTGCCCAGAGAAGCTGTGGCTGCCCCATCCCTGGCAGTGTTCGAGGACAGGTTGGATGAGGCTTAGAGCAACCTGGTCTAGTGGAAGATATACCTGCCTGTGGCAAGGGGTTGGAACTGGATGAGCTTGAAGGGTCCCTTCCAACCCACACCAGTCTGACCCTATGGCTTTTTGTTTTACCTATGGTTCCATTATAATACTTCCATGAAGCAGTGAAGCCAGGGTAAAATGCTGATGACACATACGTTACTCTGGGAAGCACTGTTGTTCAGCTCAGTTAGGCAAAAAAAGTTAAGGGCCCAATGCTTGCTTTAAGGTTACTTGCTTCAGCCCTTGGTCTGATGGAGAGTATTACCAAGATGCTTGAATATGTGATCTTTAATTTAAAGATCCAAAAGACACAGTGTGTGTTCCGCAATGTGAGGTGAGAAAGCTTGTCCTGTAATGGGCAGTGGATTATGCTTTAGTCTTGCATGTTTTGTCCTTAAAAAGATTAAATTACTGTATTATCCTGCACTTAGGAGTCTTGAGTATGAACTTGGGCTTCACTGTGCTGGGTGCAAATGTCGTGTTTGCAAACATAAAATAGAGGCAGCATTTCGCAAGTGAAATAAGATCTTGAAAGAGATTTCAGAAGATCTAACACAAGCGTTGGAGATCTCGGAAGAATGCTGTGGAATTTGGAGATTGGGATAAGGAACAGGAAGAAGAGAGCAAATACATTTTATTTTGAATCTTTCTTTTCCTGTTCTTGAAATTAACTTTTTCTTGTTCTAAGCCACACCCAAATAATACTTCAGAGCTGAGGCTAGAGAGCAGGGTAATGTTGAGAGGAAAATAAGTCAGTCAGTGGGTGTGGGTTGGCAAAAGACGCAGCAAGTGCTTCTAGAATAATTCAGAATATTTTATTACAGCCTAAGTCACCCCATGGCTTCACGTATGTGGCATTTCACTTAGTTACAGTGTTAAGATGACAAAGCTGTGCCGATTTTTGATGCAAGGCTTATTGCACTTAGGATGCTGTCTGCCAGCCAGAACGTCTTAATAGCTGTAAAGCGTTTTTACTGTTTTCAGTCAGGTGCTGGTCAAGGTTTTTTAATCTGAAATATATGTATCTCTATATATAGCTATATTTTTAAAATAAATGTTAACTCACCAGTCTGTACAACTGAAAAAATAATTTATAATACAGAAATGGGTGCTGTAAAGTTATTTTGGAAGTTAACTTAAAACTATGGTTATGGCTTCAAGTTAATTAAATGATGATTCATGGCCCTTTTTATAAAAGTAAGAGTATTTGCCTTAATAGTATCATGTCAGATCGCATTTGGTTATTTTGTTACCTCAACTGAACATAACATTTATCTCCTGTATTACTATAAGCAGTGACTAGAGATAGAAGGAGGTAATGTTTTGATTGAGGCTTATTTTGTTGAAGCCACTGAAATGAAAGATAGAGCTTGCAATGACTGCAACATGGGAAACCCCTGGGATCTTTTTTGGTGAAAGAAACTTGGAATTAAACTTGGTCAAATTGCTGTTCTTTCTCTCAAAAATTAGAAGACTTTCGTGTCTGCATCAGATAAAGTGGAATGGTTTCACATTGCAATCTATTATTGGGCATCTGTAAAAGTTTCTTGTTGTATCTGTCCATTCACTGTGTGGCAGACAAAGGCGTTACTTTATGAAAGAAATGTCGTTTCCCTTTCTATGTGTTTGGCTAGAGTTTTCAAAATGGAACACTATCTTTTAAACAGATCCAGAGTCTCCATGTCTACCTGCCTTACTCAGGTAGTTCCTCCCTCCCATTGTGGAACATGTTGTGTGTCAGTCCTCAGAGCTGAAAGTGTTGAGATAAGTTGACCAGTTCCTTCTAGACTTATATGTAGAAAGTAACCAAATAAAGCATGTTCCCTTTAAACTCACCCTTCCAAGCACAGATGTAAACTCCCTTTTTTCTATAATAGGGAAAGCTGGTTTATAAAGATAGTATATGGGAAGGGAAGGAAGGAAAACATGTTCATGTTTTATGGTTTCATGAGGGTAGCATTTAGCCTGCTAATGTTGCTCTTTGAAGTTTTCTAAACAAGGACAAACATCCTTCGTACTGATGTTGGTATTGGTCCTAAAGTTCCTTAATATGTTATGGCTCTAAGTGGTCTTAAGTTCTCAGTGTACTTTTCAAACAAATATTAAGAGAAACATACCCTTAAAAATAAGAGGTTTATACACACCAGGTACTTGTGTGTAGAGAACAGCAGAATATTTTTAGCTTCCTAATATGCTAGAAGGTTAATAAGCATAGCAATGTATATGTAACTGTTGTTTGGAAACTATTGCAATCAGTTTAAAAAAAAGTTTATTTATTTGAGTTGACAGTGGGTACTGTGGTAACCTTGAAATGATGAAGCAAAAGCAATTAAAAGTGTAAAATTAAAACAATGTCAGTTTGGCTTTGGGGGCAGAAGCCAGATCAGATAAGGGGAGGAGAAGACAAGGCTTCTATTATTATAATCATCATCATCATCCAACTCCAAAGTTCATTTTCAAAAGCAGTAATAAATGTGTTAATGGAGTTACAAAAGATTACATATATTAAGTCTGGGGTTCTCTGATGGGACATGTCAAAATACATCTTCTCTCTTACTTGAACTGTACAGAGGAAAGTGTGCTTCAAATAAAAGCTATGGGTCACCAAGAAAAGTTGGGGACAGCACTTTCAATGGCATCATGTTGTTAAGGATTAGCTGGTTAGTGTGAATGAATTTGATAGCTTCCATCATCATTTATCTAGATTTAGAAATTGCTAATGGATTTCTGTGCATTATGTGAAACTACAGGGGTAGTCTGACTTCTTTGTTTTTTCCTTCCCCAGAGTTGGTTCCTTCAGTCATGAGTAACATGCTGAATCCAGATGCTATCTTTTCAAACAATGAAATGAGCCTGTCGGACATTGAAATTTATGGATTTGATTACGACTACACATTGGTCTTCTATTCTAAACATCTGCACACACTGATCTTCAATGCTGCTCGAGATCTTCTTATTAATGAGCATCGGGTAAGAAAAATTAATGGAATAACAATAAACTGATGAATAAAGAGTGTTGTCAGTAATTTCTGAGAGGGGCATAACTCTTTTCATGCCTTAGTCCTAGCTTGGCTCCCTTATATCAAATTTTTGCAACAGCTACATATGAACCACACAAGTCCTGGTTTATTCTCAGCTGCAGTTTTGAGCAGAGCGCAATCTGTGAACTGTTAAGGAATAGAATTTTATTTGTTTTAATTTTTAATTTGGTGGTGGGATTGTTTTTGGTGGTTTTTTTTTTTGATTGTCATTAATTGGAGTCACCCTAATAAATAAGGAGCTTACAAATTACCATTGCTCTGTTTTATGCATTGCTGTGAGTGCAGTGATTAATTTCCATATTAAATACTTCTAGCCTGACTTCTTAGGAGGTCTTTGATTGCCCTGTATGCTTGTGAAGTGCTTTGTATGTCCCTGATGTTTCAGCTGAGTTAGCTCAAGGGGCAATGTATGCAGTAATGCTGTAATTAGGCTGAATACAAGAAAAATCCAAGTAAGTGTCCAGCTCTGTAGTCCTCTAAGAGGGAGCACTGCCCTGTCACCTTACCAAGCAGCATGTTGCATTGGGGGCTTCTTGACATCCAAGCAGCTTGAAGTTGATTGGTGGGTAGTGATGTGTGTCATGAAGGTGAAGAGGAGGTGGGTGACTTGGAAGCTGAAGGTGTTGCAGGGAAAAAGATGGAAGAAAATGTGAACTGAAAGAGGCAAAGGTTATTGAACTGTAGGATTCGCGAAAAATATTCTCCTGCAAAAGTATTCCACAGAGTAAGTTAACTAATAAGCTGCTTGTGTATTTCATATAACCTAAATCTGAATGGGTGGTGTTATTCTACTTTTGGATTTGAATCTAAAGGTTAGGAGCTATATATAAACATCTATAAATATCCATGGAAGAGCAAACAAAACTCCACGGGTGCTACAAGCATACACAACTTGATCCCTCTGAGATCTTGGCATGTCTCGGCAGCAGTTGCTGTAGGATGTGTAAATAGATTTTATTAAAGCTATGTGGTTCTTGCAAAAAAAAAACATTACTGTGGGAGTCAAGATTAATTCTTGTAGATAGAATTTCAAACTGTGCTCTGTCTTTACTATTTGAATGCATTCAGGTAGTAATAACTTTCCAGTTTGTCTCAATTAAATTCTCTTGAGTTATAGGAAATGAAGCTGTAATTACTTTTTGAGACAGCTTATTGAAATATATCATCTCTTGTTGGAATTTGAGGGACAACAGTTTTGGTTAATGCTATCTCTGTAGCTTCTTACACTGTTAATGTATTCCTTGCCTTTAACATTAGAAAAACTTCTAGATGGTATTGCCCATTATGACTGTCACAGTCAGCCTAAAAGATGGCCAATTTTGGTCATGGTAGTATAAGGTAATTCATCAGAAATTGCAAAATGCAGTGTAGGAAGCAAGGAATTTTGTAGTGTGTCCAAGAGCATAAACATCAATTTAATGCTTATCTCGAAAGTGGCAGCAGGTGTTGAATGTAAACTTTTGCTCTTGGGCTTATTTCTTTGCTGATGTATAGGCCTTGTGTCACCTTATTTGGACTGCTATTTCAGTCCAGAGACAAGTATCCCTATCAAGAGTAAGGTAAGCAAACAGTGCAATTTTTTTTATCTTTCTTTTTGTTTGGTTGGTTTATAAGGAAGCTTTGATTTGTGTGCCAAGGTAGGTTCAATCTTTTTCTCATGTGTGCTGGCATGCATGCAAAAAGACAGCCCTCTAGTAGAGTAAAGTACGAAAGTCAAGTATGCAGAAATTTGGAAGAGTCAGAAATAGATTTCCTTCTTTGTGATTGATCACATTCAGAATCCTCCTCTGATGTTTTCCCTTGTCTCTTCTGCTTCATGTTCCCTGGCCAAATCTACAGATCTTCCCAACCTGTCTGTAAGCTTTTGATGCTGTTCTTCATTCAATCAGTAGCCTCCCCTATGTTTTCAGGAAGTTGTAGTGGGGATGATAGTTCAGAAGTTAGGAGTATTTTCTTTAACTCTGGATGCTTGTGTTTAGTATGAGCACAATCTACAGCAGTTGCAAAGCAGGTCCTCTTCAGCACAGATAAAAACTTTGTGGAGAAAATGAGTTTTAGTAGGTTTTTTTGTAAAAGTAGTTAGAGCCTCTGTTGAAGCTGTATAATCTACTTGTTTTCATCAAAGGCTTGTAAATTAGCCCTCTGTGTATGGAGACTGTTGTAGAGAAGGTGGAGAATGTGTGCCTGAGATTCGTCAAGTTCTAAGATGGCTGTGCCTGTGAGAGTGGAATCAAGATTGTCTTTCACTTGGTTAATCAAAGAAATGATAGTTTTCTCAAGCCTTGTCAGAAATTACTGAAGCATTTTACCTTTTAAAAACAAATGAACAAACCCCTTAGCCCAAGGCACACACCTAACATACTTTTTTCGTGGCTAACCTATGCTTAAAGCTGGACAAAATTACAATGGGCTTGTACTGAAGAATGTTAGAAAACTCTCTAATAGGTGGTATGAGCTTCCTGTGCAGTCATTCAATTCACACGCATCTCTAAACTATCTTACAGATGCTGTTCAGGGTAAATATAATTGGGTCGCTGTGGTGGTCTCCTGATGTGACTCACCCTGATGGCGTTTAATGCCTGACTTGCTTTCAGGATCTGATCTTTGTGACACACTATACCTTGGGAAAGTTCCTCTGGGGAAGCATGGCTTCTCCAGGTGACATCAGCTGTTGTGAATTCTCTTCTTCCTTCCTCCCCATCTGTATTTATTTGCGGTGCATTGTATCTTTATAAACACCTCTGGGGGCTAAATTTCAAACTTGACAATCAAAGATCAGGAGTATGAGCTGCAGTGAGAGAGTCAAAACAGATCGTTGTGTTGCTTTTATTTCTTGAAAATGACAAAAACAATTTTTTTTTTCCTCCTGTTAATATTGATGACGTATTGCCTTTTTTTTTTTTTAATAGAAGTGAGTGGTAAAGTTCAGGTATCTCTGTAAATTATGGCATGTTCTTGGGTTTCTAGCTGGAAGGTTAAGTTGGAAACTGTTCATATAATCTGTTTCTTGGGGAGACTTCACAATGCACGATAACTCAGCATTAAATTTTAGGAATTTAAGAAAACTAAGTTTGCTTTCAAAGGTGTATATATTAAAATAACCTTTTGAACAAAAGGCTAATGCTCAGAAGTGATCTCTACAGAGTACGTGGATATCCAACTTTAGGTACTGTGCTTGACTTAGATTTAAAACAATGACTTTGCATTTTGGAAAAAAATGTTTGACTTGTCTCACACTTAACATAGATTCCTGCAAATCTCACCAACCTATCAAAAAGCCTCTTAATGACTAGTGAAAATGAGAAACATAGAAAATGTAGGCTTTAAAATTCTGTACAGGAAGTTTTTTAGTTGTTGGTGTTATAAATTTAAAATCAAATCATTGCTCTCTTTTCTTAGTACCCTGCAGAAATAAGAAAATATGATTATGATCCCAATTTTGCAATCAGAGGACTTCATTATGATGTGCACCGGGTACGTATAAATAATTTTGTGATGAGTTATCTAGTGCTAAGAACCTAACCAAAGAAAATAAATAGGGCTTTTAAGTCTTCTGAATTTTCACTTTGCATTGACATGCAAGGATTTTGTTTCATATTTTTCTCTTAAGTAGAAAAAGTTTTGGGTGCTTTTTTTGGTGGCAGAAGACAACTTAGAGTGCAACACAATAAACCTAAGCAGGCATCTGTTAGTAGGAAAAGTATTTCTTCATGACTTAGCTCAGGTCACTGGACAATGTTTCCTTGGGGATTTTACAAACCCTGGGTAAAAACTATCGATGAAGGTATTTTGGAAGCTGTAAAGGAAGTTGAAGCAAATGTGCTCAGGTGTTATTGAGACAGGTTATAGATAAAATTGCTTTGATTTTTATAATTTCATGGCAAACAGTTGATGTGATTAAAACCTGATTTTTGTTTTAATTCCCTGCAAGGCATTATTAATGAAGATTGATGCTTTTCATTATATTCAGCTGGGAACAGTTTATAGGTGAGTAAAATTACTTCCTATTTATAATAAAGATGTATCTGTTTATTTTTTGAATCCCTTAGTTGCATTTATTAGTGTACATCTTAGATTTGCATTGGGAACAGTGCCCTGACAAGCACAGACATGAATTAACAGCATTAGTAGTAAGCGGGTTTCTTTGCACCTTGGGGCTACAGGCAGATGATGTGCACAAGGTTACTGACTGATACAGTACAGCTGGCTCCCCAGTTCAAAGCTGGGGAAGTTGGCAAGCTGGTTGGTCACATAATGCTGACTCACTTCGTTTCCGGCTGTGAAATTGTGCTGAAAGACATCTAAAAATATGCTGATGACTACTCTGCTGTTGCTTTCTATGTAAATAACGGTCACAGGCTAGCTGTTAGCATGACTTAGGTGTGGTTGTATTGATACCCGAGAGGTCTTTTCTGTGTTTGCACAGAGCTTTTAAGTTTGGACACATCAACCACATCATACTTGCAGAATGGAGCACAACTGCTTTGTATTCGCACAGCCTGATATTTTTGAGTTTACTGAACTGATGTTAAATTGGAAATCTCTGTGCTGTGCTTTGTGACATAATACAGACATACTGTATGTGATCTTTGACAGGAGAGTTTTTAGTATGGCTCAGTTTGCCGTAATGAAGCACTACACGTTTGACTGATGTGAATACTATACTTGGTACCAGATTTTCAAGTAAACAAGGAGCCTAAGCATCTTTCTTGATATCATTGCACAAAAGGTTTTCTTCTGGGGCCAAAAGATAATGCAACCTCACAGTGATTTACTATGGGGACTGTGTATGGTAATATGAAATGATAACACGCTCATTACCTCTTTTCATCCGCTAGTGAGGCAGGTAGGTAGATGATTCAGCCATAGTCATTGATCTGTTCTTCATGGGTTAGTCTGAGATATGTTTTGGGAGAGAGGAACGTAAGGAAAATGAAAGAGGAAAAAAGATGGCATGGTACAGCATTAGGCTCATATTGTCAACATAGTAGCTAGCTAAGGCTGCGGAAAGAATGTATTCTGTATGTATCATCAGAGTCTGAGTGAAACTTTATACCATTTATATATGCTGGTGTAGAGTAATTACTGTGTGTTTCAACTGACAGAACCTGTTCCTGTGGTTTTCAAAGGAATGATTTATGCAAGCCTAGGCGGGGACCAGAGAACTCAGTGTGAAGGTCACTGACTGTAAGATTCATTTAAAAAGGCTGTCACATTATTACATTTTTCACTGTGAACAATGGTAGTTTGCTAGGTTAAAGGCTAGGTGAAGTAATCAGAGCTACCTTTATCTGTAGAAGTATGTAGCAGAAATATTAAGATTGTAATGAATGGAAATGTGTATGTATATATGTTTGGTGAAGGGGCTGCCAGGGCACTTGCCACCTTTCTTCTTCTCTCACCTTGTGGAGGAATTAAATTTGGGAAGTGGTGGAATCGCCATCCCTGGAAGTGTTCAAAAACCGTGTAGATGAGACCCTTAGTGCCATGGTTTAGTGATGTCTTGGCAGTCACTGCCCAGGGGTAATGGCTGGTCTTGATGATCTTAAAGGTCTTTTCCAACCTAGTTGATTCTATGAGAGTAACAGAAGAAGTGTTGATAGAAGGGACAAAAAGGATGATGTGTGTTGATGGTGCTTTGATCTATTAGTCATCAAGTTATCCTCACATTTACGTGCTGTTTCTCCAAACACCTGTATTGAGGTGGGGGGAGCAAAAAATGGGCTGAAGGCTTTGAGAGATGTTTTTGGGAAGGATATTGGTATGGTTTATATATATAGTGAACTAGAGGAGAAGACAAATGGGTGGTGACTTCCTCAGCAGTCTTGCATTACAACTCAGGGCAGGAGAGAATGAAGTAGTAGATGATCACAGTTGTTGTCAACTCCTAGTACAAAGTGCACATCCAAAGCCAGAACATGATGACCAGTCAAGAAAGGTGTTGAGATTTGTTGAATAGCTGGTGTCCCTTGTTCTCTGTATCACCCAAAGTAATTCTGGATGGGCTGCTAAGCCACACATCTTGGTACCTGTGAGCGTGTATAGGGGCAAGAATGAAAGCTACATCTCGCTCAGTGCTAGCTTTTGTTTAAAATAATCTTACCTTTCTCTTCTATGCCAACATGGAGCTTTGCTGTCAGTTGCTGTATATCTGTAGTTCTTAGTTTTAACTGTGTGTTCCGTAACTGTGTAGGTCACTTGTATAGCAGAAGGTAGTAGGACTTGGCCAAGCATACAGCTTCATTTGCACTGAGAGATGTAAGCAGTTCTAGTATCCCTCTGGCAATGCACATTTCCAAGAGCAGTAGTGGGAGTCCTGCTATAGGTGAACAGCTTCTAGTACATCTGTCAATGCTATCAGTCAAACTTCATAGTTGTACAGATGGGTGTACTGACTGTGAACAGGCTGTGATTGTGAACAGTTCTTCAAGTAATCTTAAATTTTGGGAAACTGAACTGTTGATACACTTCAGAAGAAATTCTTATTTTGTTAAAGATTGTGTATGTTTTTCTTTCCCTTGAGTCTTCAAGGTCATGCTGCAGAATAATCTGGTTTAAACATTATCAGTGCTGTATGAAACAAAGGCAGAGTGAGGAATTACTGTATTAAGAAGCTGGAAGCTTTAGCTAGTACTTACGAACCCTTAAGGCATAGTTTCAATGGAGACTAATTAGGTCTTTTCCCGTAAGAAAGTAAGACGGACTTAAAATTGGAATGCATTCTATGTGCATCAGCCTCTTAAAAAGTTACCTGTTCTGTAAGGAAAGATGCTGTTTTAGCATACAGACTAAAGTGTTCCTATGACATTATTAGTATTTTAATAAGCTCCAGATCTGTTAAGCTGTCAGACTTTCATTTGGTAATTTCTTCAAGGTTTTAATCTGACTTTTGAACTGAACTAAGTGTTGTTTTCCAGAGGCCTCAGTGTCGTCCCAGATGAAGAAGTCATTGCAATGTATGATGGCTCCCATGTCCCTTTAGAACAAATGAGTGACTTTTATGGAAAGGTAAAACCACAAACTGCTCTTTAAAAATTATTTTATTTTGGGAGAGGAGGGATAGTGGTGATCGCCTTTTGTTCTTGTTCTTACTAGCAGTTATATTTTCTCAATACATGATTGACTTATAGTGCTAGATGTGAAGTTTGCCCTCTAAAATGACAAATGTGTTTTCTCTCTCCTGCTTGCTATAGTTTCTTTCACTGTTCCCTTGCCCAGTCATACAGACAGAGAGGTGGAACATAACAGAATCAAGTGACTTGCATCTCAAATCTGATAAAGGCTGGGAAATGAACCATGTCTGGTACCTTACCCTGGTTATGCGCTTCTTCCCAGTGGTCTAATGGCTTAGTTGATGTAGCAGCAAGTAAATGTGTGGAGGCATCCCCTGCATACAAGCTGGCAGAGTTGACCTTAAGAGGATTTCACAAAATATGAATGATAAAAGATAAAGCTTTTCAGTTTTAGGATTTGGCTCTGTGTGGAACGTTGATCATTTTGCTGGTAGGTTCCTTTCTCTTTCCCAAATGAAGAACGGTGCTGTCTTTTCAGTAAAAAACAAGTTTATTTTACCCTTTTTACTTACGGATGTTAATTCTATGTTGACGCAAAAGGCCCTTTGTGCCATGGAGCATTTTGTTCTCGCACTTGTTCTTATTTTAAGGAGCTGAACTTAGAATTCTCAAATCTGGTCTCTGCAGCAGTTCTGAATATTGCCTTGGCATGCCCTATGCAGTGCCTTGGTCTCTGCAGGTCTATGCTTTCTTTGATAGTGACAGGACAAGAGACTGTGAGCACAAACTGAAACACAGGAGGTTTCCTCCAAATGTCAGGAAACACTTCCTTTACTGTGAAAGTGACTGAGTGCTGGCATAGGTTGCCCAGGAAGCTTGTGGAGTCTCCATCCTTGGAAATTCAGAAGCCATCTGGACAAGGTCCTGAGCAATTGGCTCTAGGTGGTCCTGTTTGAGAAGGGAGGTTGAACAAGATTGCCTCCAGACCTCCAGAGGTCTCTTGCAACCTCAACCATTATGTTACTGTTATCTCGACCAGTGGGCTGTCTTGGGCAGGTTGCTTTACCTTTCCTCTTCTTGAGAAGTATTTGGTTTGTATTTGCTCTTTATGATATTCTCTGCTTTTGTGAAGCAACTGTACTTAAAGCTTTTGCACACTAGGAATGTTTTCTTTTGTTGCCTCATTATTGTAGATTCTTACAAGTTTTTATCACCTCTTTTCAAGGATGTAAATTGTTTTGTAGTCCTAATCAGTATTCCCTTCATTAAAAAGAAAAAAGAAGATAACAAAACCTCCACCCTATCACAATACCCAGTGCCTCTCATTTTTAGAAATGCAGACTTGCAGTGAAAGTCTCAAAGTCCTTCTCTTGACTTTTAGCTAAGCACTGTCTTTTATATGTTTATGAATTAAAATATTGCTCTTAAGAGTAATGTGTCATGATTAATGCTTAAAATAAAGCCAACACTTTTGTTGCAGTTATTTTATAAAAAAATCTGTTAGTTCAGAAAGCATCTAAAGCAATGAGAACAGTTACAGCAAAAGCTGAGTATCTGCAGCTAAGCTCAAGTGGTTCTACTGAATGAATTGAGGCGTTCTAATCTGAGAAACACCTGTGTTTTCTTCTGTTTTCTTCCCACCCCTATAGAGCTCACAAGGAAATACAATGAAGCAATTCATGGATATATTTTCCTTGCCAGAAATGACACTCCTTTCTTGTGTGAATGAATACTTTCTGAAAAACAACATAGACTATGAACCCGTTCATCTGTACAAAGATGTCAAGGTACTAGCTTTGAAGATTTAGGTAAACCTCTGCATTTGTGCATCTTCTCCCTGAGCTCTTCAGGAAGCTTCAAAGTGTTGTGTCTGGTCCTGTGAAATACCTTAACTTTATGTGTTGTATAGAGTAATTATTGCTATACAACCATGAAAACATAAGTAAAATGAAGGTAGACCTTGGAAAAGAAACAGAATAATTTGAAATTTGTTTTTAATCGGATGCTGCTCTTTTTATAGGTTTGTGGAGTGGATGGGGAAAGTGAAGAAGCTTTTGTATGTCAATAAAGCTTCTTTTGATTGTTGTTAACTGCATACTTTTATCACTAGGAGGAATTGTAAGAGGCTATAGGGAATTCCAGTTCAGAGCTTTCAGTTGTACTGCTTCTGTATCTTCACTAGTATACGATCGTTTGCTGTCTCTTTCTTTTGACATACCTATTTGGTGTGTTTTCCTTCTCCAAAAAAAGTAGTAATAATGACTAGAGTAATTTGACCCCTGATTCCTCAGGATATATCTTGCAGAGGAGATAATTTTGTGTCGTAGTTGTTTAAGAACAGGAGGTTATGCCCAAGTTGATGGTATTTGCCTGCACAGGGTTTCCTTGGAAACTTGACCTCCAGAGTAATTTTTCCTTCTGGCTATGGTTACATAGAGTCAGAAGACTAGTTCTTGTGGTTTCTGCTGAACTGTTGGTAGAAACTTCTGTACTGCTCAGCATTACCAACATTTTGTATGCCTTATAGTGGCATTTTTTTGAGGATTTTTAGGACATGCCCCATAAGTACCAAAATGGCAGTAGCACTGTCCTAAACAATGCTGGTACAGAGCTGATTCAGGAGAGCTGCCAAATGCCTTCAGAGTTCCTTATGAGTACTTTGCTTAAGCATTTAGCTTCTTTCATCAGTTCATAAATTTATTTTTCAAATAACCAGGGTATTTGTGAGCGATCATAATCTAAAATCTGACCTAAAGCTTTTGGGTTTTTTGCAAGAGGAAAGGAATGTGTTCTGCTCCAAAGGTCATTGGAAATCTGTGATGACTCTGCTTCTGCAAAGGGCTTTCACTCCACTTCACCCTTATGAGCACCCTTTCATCATTGTGTAAAACAGCCCCTGTACTATCCAGTTTCATACTTTCCAAAATTGCGAGGTTAGTTTCTTGGAGGACAGGATTACTCTTTGTCTGGGGGTGACGTATATGTCATGAAAATCACATGGCATTTTTTGTAAAGTTGAAAGTGTAATTCAGAGAAGCGAATTGTTTTACAAACAAATTGCTACCGCTATGCAGTGAGCACTGGTTTTTATACTTGAAAAGATTTTTCAGTTCTGTGGTGCTCTGTTGCTTTCCTGACAGGATTCAATCAGGGATGTCCACATCAAAGGAATAATGTACAGAGCAATTGAAGCAGATATTGGTAAGTATTAGTGAGATCATCTATCAAACCTTTTTTCACTGGTAGTAAAATCGTATTTCTGGCTTCTTTATGTAAGATTACAAGTTCTAAATTTTAAAGCTTGAAAGAATAATTTGATTTGTTTAAAGTGCCTTTGTTAAGTATAACTTCATCATTCTGAAACTTTGGTTGAATGCGGAGAAAATTCTTGTGGAAAAACTTTTCCAATTAATACTGTATTTTCCTCAATCCTCACAGAGAAATACATCTGCTATGCTGAACAAACTCGTGCGGTGTTAGCAAAGCTGGCTGATCATGGCAAGAAGATGTTTCTCATCACAAACAGTCCCAGCAGCTTTGTGTAAGAGAGCAGTTGTTTGCTGTTTACATTTCTAAGGGCTGGGGAGGATGAGGTTCTTGACTGTAACTCGTTATATTGCACAGATAATTGCACTTCTGTTATGCTTTGCTGTTAATTTCCCTTTGTACTTTTTAGGGACAAAGGCATGAAGTTCATAGTTGGCAAGGATTGGAGGGATCTCTTTGATGTGGTCATTGTACAAGCTGATAAACCGAACTTTTTCAATGATAAGCGAAGGTTGGTATTTAGTCAGTAAAAATTATTCAAGTAGTTTATTCCATATCAGGCTATGGAGCATGTTACAAAATACTTCAATTTGGATACAATGTAAAGTGAAATCATATTTGATGAGGTCCTGTTTAAGGTCATTACAGAATGCAGCAACACCCAATTCTGAAGTCCAAATATTTGCCTGAGAAAGTTCCAGCAGCTATTACAGGCCTTCTGGACTGAGTTAGGGTCACAGAAGCAGTTTCTAGCATCTTAGCTTGTAAGTTGGTGAAGCACGTTCCTTTCTTAATAAACCTGAGAATTTTTGGTGCCTTTCAGAATTGACCCTTATTTGGAAATGTCTTTCATTGTTTCTGGGTTTTTTTTAGTCGCACATAATATTTAAAGGGCAGACTAGCTGGCAGACTTGGAATGTTTGGACTAGTTGCTTAACTAGGTAAACACATTTGTAATGCTTATGCACTACTCTTACACTTGAGAAAGACCCATTCCTGTGTGTGTACTTGTGATTTGAAAGCAAGACAGAGGGAGGTGGAATTTTCTGCCCCCCCAACCCGCATTTACTTTTCTTCCTTTATTTTTTTTTTAAATTTTCATTTAATTTTAAAAAGAACTTTGCTGTACATCTTGCCTCTGATCCTCTGCCCCCTTCTTTAGTTTTTTGGCTGTACAGAAAGAGGCATTGGGCAAAATTTTTACACATCTTCACTTTTTTGGTGTTCTCTCTTTAATGGCAGATAATTCATGCTGTTTATTCTCATCTGTCTGGGATACCTGCCTTAGTTTTCAACAGTTGTTCTCAAACTCCATTATAAAAGTCATAGGTAGACTGGATAGATACACTGCATTTCACTGGCTAAAGTGGAAGTTTTGAAGCTTTGCTTTTTCTCTCAATTACAAAATGGTCAGATGCTAAAGAACATGTTTTCCTTTTGAAACATCAATATTTTTTATTTAAAAATTTTAATCCCCTTTTAAAAAGTGGCAGAATTTCTACAGCAATGTAACAATTGTATATAATTCTATTCTAGACCATTTCGGAAGGTGAATGAAAGGGGAGTATTGCTCTGGGACAGAATTCACAAGCTGCAGAAAGGTCAGATTTACAAACAGGTATGCTTTCAATAAACTCTTTTCAATTCAAATGTAATACCTATTTCCTAGAATCCCAAGCTTCTTTAGCTAAAAATGCTTCTAAAAAGTAGATACACTTTTTAACAGAGTTATTTTAATAATTGAAGTGGTACGAATTTATCTTTGGTATTGTGTATCTGCCTCTTGAAGTATTACTGAAACTGCTTGTAAAATTTGGAATTCATAATAGATAGAGTGAGGATAAGATTCTTGATATGAAACTATTTTTAGGGGTGTACCAAATTCTTTTTTAGCCTGTGAAGGTGCAAGTGGCATGCTGCTTCAATGTTCGTGTCATTGTTTCTGCAGGGTAACTTGTATGAATTTCTGAAGCTTACTGGCTGGAGGGGCTCTAAGGTTCTCTACTTTGGTGATCACATTTACAGTGACTTGGCAGTAAGTAGTTTACTTTCACAAAGTAGAATAAAAGACAAGTTTTTTTTGTTAGTTTTCCTCTCTTCCAGTTTTTCAATATAACACACTTTAACTTGAGATTTCTAAATATACCAACATTTGTGTTGATAGTTAAGCCATATTGCTTTCCTTGCAGTGAAAAAGATTGGTGCTGACCATATTTTCCACTTGACTTGTAGCATTTAACTTATTTCCAAACTGCACTTAGGACTGTGTGATTTTGTATTCCTTATTCAGATACTGATTGTGTCAGGTGTCACAGAGAGTAAACACAGATATCCAAATGTACAAGATATGGCCGATTTGGATGACATTTACTACCACGTGTAATATGAGCTGAATGAACTTTTGTTTTTAATGCAGGAGGCAATCTTCCTGTCACTAATCATAAACTTTCTTCCTGGGATCTTGTTGTGGTTTGTAGCCCCACTATGCAGGCATTTTCTTACTACCTAATGAGCAAGTATACTGTTAACTGTTACTTTAGAATAAGCAACCACCACTTAACTCTTTTGTAATTGATGGCATAGGAATGCCTGGATGTGACTTAGCCCTGCCAAGCTGCAGTAACAAGTTTCAGCAGCAGCAGGTGTTAACATTTTTGTTCCAGTCTGCTTTTAAAAAGAAGAGTAGTTTTAAGTGCTTCAGAAGGCTGAGAGCCAAAGGAAGGAGGATGCAGCTCTGTCCTTCTCTGGTACAGTGGAGGAAAGAGTGCAGGTGGGAGCTGCCTTGTCCTATATTTATCAGGAAGAGCTTGAATACCTGATAGGTCCTGATAGGACCCTTCTGCCAGACAAGTATATGTGTAAATACCACAAACCCAATGCACGATTTCCTCCAGATGATTCTGACAGCAGTAGAGGTTTCATCTACAAGAAAGAGGAATTTCCTACTGTTCTAAACCTAATGAATTAGTGTTTGTTTACAAGTGCTCATATGTTTTCTGCCTCTCTCTTTAAAACTGTGGCTTTTGAAGCTTACTCTGAAATTAAGTTCTGTTTTCTGTTGGCACAGTTAAATCCCACTGTTTAATATTTCTGCTTATACATAAGAAGCAATTAAATTAGTGCCCCTTTGGGATAAACAATGGTCAAATTCTTTTTTTTGTTTTTTTTTTAATTATGTATTTCTTTTTAAGACTAATACTTGTATTTTGTAATCCTTGGTAAATAGGATTTGACCCTGAAACATGGCTGGCGCACTGGTGCAATTATTCCAGAGTTACGATCAGAGATTAAAATCATGAACACAGAGAAGTACATTCAAACCATGACCTGGCTTCAAACCTTGACAGGATTACTGGAACACATGCAGGTTTGTTCTCTGTGTGTGTAATCTGCTCTGTGTAGCAGAAGGGATACAGCTAAGTTTCTAAATGCTAGACACTGACGTTGCAAGTGCTTTCTGTCTCATTAAAGTTCACTGGTTTGACTGTAGATAAATAAATACAATTATTTGTGTGGCTAGTTTAATAAGAATTCTGTCAAAATCTTGTCTCCTTCCTACACTGGTCAGCCTTGATTTATTCCTGCTTTCATTGTTTAAAATGCATGTGGATAACTTCTGCATACTGACCTCTGAAGCACTGCTCTTGTTCTGTTAGCTGATAAAGGTTTAGTAATGGAAAGCCTCATTTACGAGGGCATCCTTGGTTACCTGTTACTCATATTTTACAATCCAGGTTCACCGTGATCCTGATTCACAAATGATTTTAGAAGAATGGAAGAAGGAAAGAAAGGAAATGAGGTAAGATGCTGGAGATGAAGAATTTGTAAGATGCATCATGGTAGCCAGGTGTCCTATGTGATGTCCTCCAAAGGTCTCTTCATAATTTTTCTCCATCACTGATTTTATATTATCTGGTGGTTTCAGACCACCTAAATAATCTGTGTAAAGCAATATTCTGCCTGTCTCTTGTGCAGCTCTTCTCCCTTCTGACCCTTTGTGCATATGAACCCCTTTTCCATGTTACCCTTCTTTGGAACAGACATTAGTTTTCTGAATGAAGGGGTAACATCATATGAAATACTTTTCTTTTTCCTGTCCTGTGTGTTGATCTGCCCCTGTTGCTACTGATTACTCAGTTTTACTTCTGCATGATTTAAATATGCATTTCTGTATCAAGACTTGTCACTTCAGGTTTTTTCAGATGATTTCTTCAGATTACATACAATACATATTAGAGTATGCAGGAATTGGGCTCTGCACTAGATTGGATATAGCAGTGGACTCATCACAAACGTAGGTAATAAGCTAAAACTCCTAAAAGTCTACTGTTGTGAAGGAGTAAATGCAGAGTGTGTGAAGTGCGCAGCTGGCAAGGCCAGCAGCTGTACTACCAGCAGCCTTCTCCAGAAACGTGGGAGTAAATGAAATGAAAATTACACTTGGCAGTGACTAATAACAGAAGTTAATTCCAAGATGTGCTTAAGCTTTTTGTGTACATTAAACCAAACCTTTGCAATTTTTTTTCTTTTTTTAAAGTCTTATCTTTGGGACAAATGGATGCCATTAGGATTTAGATGAAGGCAAAAGTTGTCTTTTACTATCTCTGGGATAAAGAAAGCTCGAGACACCATATTTCTGAAGTCAGAAGCAGCTTATCACTGGTTTTAGTGGGCAAAGTGTGAAGCTCTTCTGTTCACTATTGTGATTGCTAGATCTAGGCTACATATATGCAAGAGGTGCAAAAATTACGTTGAATTTAAGTGTGTTGGAGTGCAATGGGAAGAGAATAATACAGAGAACAGATTACAGGAACTGCTTGCTTCAGGTTCTGGGTACTAGCTGGTAAGGAGATGTGTGCAGGTATCTTCATTCTTTTTGGGTGTTGTTTTTTTGTGACAGGGAGACGAACAGGAATTTCTTCAATGCGCAGTTTGGAAGCTTATTCAGAACTGATGAGAATCCAACTTATTTCCTAAGGCGTCTGTCTAGATTTGCAGATATCTACATGGCATCACTGAGTTGTCTCTTGAACTATGAGCCTGATTACACGTTTTATCCAAGAAGGACTCCATTGCAGCATGAACTTCCTGGGTGGTCAGACCAGCTGTACACTGGTACATTCAGAATACCTTTCCTACCAGAGACAGTTCAGATCAAATAAACATTCAGCAGCTTGTCTTTAAATTAAAATGGGCAAATATATACAAATTTTTTTTAATGTACATGTATTTTATTTAAGTCACTTAAATGCATTATCTTGATCTAGAGGTAATTCATGATTGTTCTCATAAGTGTGGTACCCGTTTTCTCCTCTTTTGCTCGGAGATGTATAAACTCATCTTACATACAGAAGAAACGATGGACTGCCAAAACTGTAGTGGGCTGGGAGGGAGGGCACATCTGAGGGGAAGGACTGGTGGTGATCTGGGGTGATTGATTTTGTTTGTTCATTGGAAATTTTGATCTGAAGCCTTGTGGTTTACAAACAAATACCTGTACTTTCTGTGCTGGCCCTATTCAGCACTCCAGCTGCAGCCTGTAATGGATCTTGGCACTGAAAAGCTTAAATGCAGTATTAGTAATTCAGTGATACACAGTTAATAGTTTACGGTGAGACTGAGAAGGGATGATGTATGCATTTTAACTTTCTTTGCTGCCATAGCTAGAGCCTTACCTGTAGCTGAATTAACTGCTGTGGTGTTGGTGTGGCTCTGCTGCATTGCAGTGGTTACAGTACTGATGGCTCAGGCCGAGGGGCTTTTTCTCCTCTCTGTGCAGTTTCCGTTCTTGTAATAGCTGTGCTTGGCTGTAGGTGGATCTCAGCCTAAAACTGAAAGTGACAGTAACTTGGGCTGTTTCAGCTTCCTTTTGATAACTTTTCTTTCCTTTTGTTAAATTTTATTTTTTTTTTTTGAATTTGAACAGACTTTAAATATTCACTCTCTAATACTAAAGCCATTTCAAGAGGTCTTGCGTTTTGCATTTCATAGCAGAGACAGATCTCTGTCAGGCTTAAGATTGAACTTAAATGCTGCTTTTTAAAATTTTAAGTGTCTTACAGCGGTATGCAATGTGGTTTTGCTGTTCCCTAGGAGAGAATGTATTTCCTATAGCCTTCATTAATGGACTTTTACAGTCAAAAGTAAACACGCACAATGAGCAAATGAGTTAAAAGACAAAATAAGAAATGAGAGAATGAAACCCAGAGCTTTCTGATGCCCTTTAGCTCAATCCCTGAAAGCTGAATTGGGGGTGGTAGACAGTTTGCATCAAGCAAAATAATTTTGACGGTGTAGTTTTTATTGAATTGCTGAAATTGCAGGTAATGTGTGAGCACAAACTCTGGGTACAATATATGTTCCAAAGATTTGAGCTGAAAAATGTCTTATTTTGCACAAGGAAAACATCTGTTGATGTGTTTCCTCAAACAGGCACTTTACAGAACTGCTATCTGTTTGTTTTTAAACAACAATTTGTTTTTAAATGAGGATGCTTTCCTTTCTCTGCATCCAAAGGATTTTTTTGTTCTTTAACTGGTGCTTCCCACCCCAGCCATTTTAGAAGGCAGAATATGATTAATATTTTTCCAAACTGTAGTTACTAAAGGCTCTGTTTTTAAAAACATATACTTAAAATATATAGCATTTGGTATTCTTCACTTCATTTTGGGATATCATTTGCTTCCTACCGTGATTGTCAGGTAAACAAACTTTTGGTGACCAAAAGTTTTCTTGTTTGTTTTATTTTCTTTTTAACCTCTCTGTATCATGTGCAGGTACCTGTATGGAATTTCTTATGCAGTACCTCCTCTATTTTTGAAAGCATATTTGCGAAGTAATGAATGTATTCTAATCCAGCCTGCACAACTTCATAAGTAGTTTTCCTGTATTCTTGACATCAGTCTGAAGTTCTCAGAGGTTGTTATAGATTTTATGTTCCTGGTTTTCTTGTGTTCCTGCTTCAAACTTTATGTGCAACACCCCTGAAGTGTGTGTATTTGAACAGATGAATATACTCAAAATGAGTAAGTTCATCTGACAGTCCTGCTGTTTTGCTCGAAGAAAAAGATAAAGTTTTTCAGGAAGTTAGTTTGGCTTTATCAGGCCACTTGTTGGTGGGGCTGTGCAAGAAATATTTAGCATAACTTGATAATGAAATGTGGGGATGGAAACACCCCTATTTGCCTTCAGTTCTTTATCCTGATGCTCAGCTAGAACTGAACTTGGTGTTACATGTGTGTAGCACCTCTCAGGCTCCAGAGATCTCAATGCACTGTTCAAAAAAACCCCCAAACACAACCCCAAACCACTGTACGTTCTCCGTCTTACTACCAGCAAATAATAATCTTCTGTTACTGAGTTCTGCATTGTTGCATTTGATAATGTTTTGTTGGTTATAGCTCTGCGATTATCCTTTTAAAGCTGGCTAGGAGTCAGTGTGCCTAATTTTCCTGTGTTGAGCAGGAACAGTTTAATTGAGTTGGATGAGTTTGTCCACATAATACATGGCAGGGGGGTTGGAACTAGATGTTCTTAAGGCCCTTTCCAAACCTAACTATTCTATGGTTCTATAAGATGATTTTCTCCTCTCCTTCCTTTCTCTTAACTTACAAATCAACCTTCTGTACAAAGATATGTTACAACAGCCAGCTGAAGTAAAATCTTGTTTATATTGCATGACTTCTTGAAATAAACAACACTGCATGAAAAGAAAAAAGATTATGGGAGGGTTACGTTCCTTTAAAGCAACCTAGCTATATATAATATGAATTTAAGTGAGAATTTTAAAGTGTATTATTTATTTTTCAGTGCTAGAACGCTCTTTAACTTTTGAAAATGTCTTTCATTTTTGTAATGATTTCACTTTGTCACTTTCCGCATTACTTATTTTAATCTTGTTACGTTACTGACTTCAAAGAGGTTTTAGAACATGTTTATCTTTGTTTTGGGGGAATAGTTCATTTGAACACCAAAGCAAGAAGAAATGTTCATTCTACTGTATCAAAAACATGGAGGAGAATAATCTGTCCAGAAAAGAAGAGTTTAATGAACTGTGGAACTTTTTTTTTTGTGATAAAAAGATTTGATGATTATTACAAAAATAAATGCTTGGACTTTATCTTGTGATCCTTACGAGCCTTGCCTTAATATTTTGGGTGACTGGGGAGAAGGAGAGAACATGACAAAACTCTATGGGGAAAACTGAATATAAACCCTAAATATATATATGTGTATATATATATTATGTGTGTGTGTTTAAGTGTGTTTGTGTTATAAATTTTTTAATATCCTACAGGTAAAACCAAGCAGGCATATGTATGGTGGGCAAGGGAAGGACTTGGGAACATCACCTGAGTCTGTCTCTTTCATCCAGGCATATATACACATTAGATTCCCTTGGCTGTGCTGGATAGCTGTGTCAACAACCCTGGATTTACCTGAAGACCTTGTTCTGATGGGGCTGCTTTCGGAGGTAACATATGCTTTCCTGGAGTGACACCTTCCCTCCTGCCCCCCATGCACAGCAGACACCAGGTAGCATATCACAGGGGAACATCCTGCTGCCAGCAAGAAAAATGTTCCTTTTCTTGCTGATTTGTGGTTTCTGTAGTGTTCTCACAATTTGCTATGGTATTAATGGTTTGAGGGAAGAAAATGACAGCACATCAAATGAGTTTGATTCACTTCTAATAGTACAGTGACAGCTATTACTGCTGTGCACCGGTTGAAAGGCAGTGTTAGTGTGCTTGGGAAAAATAGAGTATGTGAGCAAGCAGGTAACTTCTGCTTCTCTGAGACATAAAAAACTTCATGTGGACACAACATGGCAGGGGTATGTTCATCTTCATAGTCCACTTTCCACACAAATAGCTCAAGTATAAATTGATTACTGCTTGAATACTCTCACATCACCTGTATTTCTTGCTAAAGCTGCTACAGTTACTTTTTATTCCTTTTATACTGTGAAGTGAGCTGTAAACAAAGCTCAGTTCAAGTCTGGGGAAGGACAGAAAAACTAGAGGAGGCAAGTGGGGCAGATAGGGTGATTGTATTTCCTGCTGCTCCAAGTCTTACAAGAAAGTATACTGGCAAAAAAATCCCCTCTGCTTAAAAATACAGGTTTCAGATGTGTTCTGTTTCACACTCGCCAGTTGTAACTGAGCCAAATGAAAGCATGGAGCTGGAGAACTACCCAATCTAGGATATTTGCCTATTTAACAGCTCTGTGTGTGTGAGGCCATTTTAAAGTCTGTGAAGAAGAATAAAAGCAGTTAAATAGACTAGTGAAAATCATCTACTTTTCACAGGGAAGTGTCTGCTTCTGGGTGGGTTAGTTGAGACTCAGGTTTTGCATTTGGCACTCCCAGTTGGTGTTGCTCAGACGCAGCAGACACTTGCACGTTGCTAAAATGTGAACTCTATAGAATGCATCTTAAACAAAGCTGTGCTCTTTCGGGTTTTAATTTGTGATGAGATTTTATTCCCTGAAACAAGTAGGTGCTGTTTTTCACAGTAAGTGTAAATAGAAATGTGTTTTATAACTGACTAATGCCAAATTCAGTCTTTAATTCTGATCATGAGGGCCACTCATCACAAGCTGCTGGTCATCCAAATCCTATAAAACAGAAGAAACGGAAAATCAGGCTTAAACCTTGTGTTACGAAAGTCACTTTTTTTGTCAAGGTTGGTCATACAGATGGGAGACTTTGCACCTGACATTTTTTCACCAAACAAGTGCTTTTAGTGGGTGCATAAAGGGTTATTTTGATTTAGACTCTGCATGTACACGAGAGCTCTGCTACATTAGACTGTTGAAGCTCTGCAGATACTGCGGCTTTACTCAATCTTTCCTTCCCTTGCTTCCCAGCCCCCTTACCATTGTGTTTCAGATTCCTTGGAGTGCTAGTATGGCACTCAACTGCCTTTGCAGCAAGAAGGGAAGACTGCTTGTTTCTTTTTAAGTTTCTATAGACACGTCACTACCATCCTATGGCATGTGAAGTCCAATTCTCTTGGCAGGTAGACTTGAGATGCAGCTGTAGAACACAGCCTCCTTTTTGCCATAAGTAAGGCTACCTGATGTCTAGCAGTGGTGAGGCAGAAATGCCAGGAATGTAGTTTTCCCAAGTTAATTTTTCTGTGTTTTCTAACTAGACATTTCCCTTTGGTAAAAGGGAACGACTTTATCATTATTTTAGCTGTGTCTCAATCTCAAATCAAAATGAACACTTACTGAGAAAAGGTCATAAGTAGGCTCTGGTGGAGTCGGTGCAGAAGAACTTTCATATGAGGGGTTGGTGATATTTGAAGACTGTGACTTGTCCAGTGGTGTTGTGTCAGTGTCATCTTTTGACTACACAAAATCACACAAACCTGCTTAAAATCCATCCTTCTCCAGTGCATTAAGTGGGGCACTTAAGCTATGCTACCAACTGGTGCAATGCTGTGACTGAATTGGTTTTATCACCTGAATCGGTGTCTCTGGGGCATGAACTCTGTGCTGGATTGTAGTATTATTTCAGGTCACTTAATACTGGGATCTTTTTTCCTCTTCATTATTGTTTTTAAGCCTCAGCAAAAACTGGGAGAGGAAGGGTTGCCCTGACATTGTGCCTGGAGTAAAAGATACTTCAGGGCTTTCATTGCAACTGTATAAAAACACAAGTGCTTCCCCTGGCTCCTGGCTTTTGTTTCTAGATGATCCACATCACATGCAGAGGCTGACTAGGATAGGAACGGATGTCTGGTTACCTCTAGGTAGACTTTCTTTTGGATTGATTCGTGTGCATATTGTAACATTTGGGTCTTTTTGGTCATCCCTCATCTCTGAGTAGCTTGGTTGTTGCTGGCTGGTTTTGCATCATCATGACTCTATGTGAGGCTAGCAAAATTAGTTAAGAGAAAGCAAGCACGGGGGGGCATCAGTGTAAGAATTTGCACTTTTCAACCCTGCAGCTGTTTAAACTTGCTTGTCTTTTGAATCTGGCCTTTTTCCTATCAAACATTTCAATCTCCAGAGCAACAAAATGATTAGCAATGCCATAGAGGAGGGGGAAGAGAAGAAGTACCCTTTTCAGTGGTAGTAATTCTCTACTTCCCAGAGGGTGGGCTTTCTGGTGAGGCAAAGGCTTCTGCATTCATGCTGTGTAGTTAAATCAGCTTTTGCCCGGTCCTTGGTGTTGGAAGTGTCTGTGGGAGCAGGAGCCCATTGGGCACCCTGGAAGGGAGAGGTCTGAGGGAGCAGTAGGCAAATGTAAGCACATGCCCAGGATGTGCTTCCCCACTTTCTCCGGGTCTTAGTATGAACAGTTCAAGTGGGAAGTGATCAGGAATGTTTCTAGCTTAATAAAATACAAAGAGAAACTGGAGGCTGAGTATGGGAGGTGTGGTTGGTCACGGGAAGTGCTTCCCTCTGCTTAGCATTCTGGTCTGCAACTTACCTTGAAGTGCTGGAAGCCTGTGTTTCTCTTCCTGAACCTAAGGTAAAAGTACCCAATAAAAGCTACAATCCCAGTAACTACGCAGATGCTAAAGAATATCCCTGTTCCAGCTGTGGTGTGGAGAGGAGCCTGGAAAAAACAGAGAGGGTAAGTGAGCTATGGATGGGCACAGGTCACCTTCCAGCGCTCAAACACGTGCAGTGTCCCTTGAGATATGCCTGTGTCCTTAACTGCTCTTGTGCTTGAGTTTCCTGGTACAGGTACACCTAGATAAGTCAAATGTGGTCTTTTGATAGTAGTTGCAAGCTAGATTTTTTTGGGGTGCTGGCCATTGCCTCTACTACAGCTTCATCTTATTTGTGGTTTTGAAGTTACGGAGCCTGCAGGCAAAAAATACCAGTTTTCAAAACACCATGTTTTGCATAAGAATGAACACAAAGCCAAGAGTAAAAAGTTTTTCTTGTAAGCTGCTTGGAAGAACTGAAATGGAACTTTATAAAACCTCCATTGTAAAAATGAGCTCCACTGTAAAATGGGGTTTTTATTTTATTTATATGAAATAAATATGGGAAGAATTTGTTCAGACAGAAACATTTTGAAAAAGTTTCGCTGGCGCCTTGTTCTGAACTTCTGATTTTCTTTTGAAGTAATCTTTTAAACCAGAACTGTGTATATATAGGAGGAAAAGTGGGAATATGTGAATGTCAGCAATGAATTTGGGATGATCTAGCCACAGCCACCTCTCACCACCCCCCTAAAAAATATCACTACTTACTAGTGCTGGTGGAGCCTTTAAAGGCTCTGAAATGACATGGATTATCCCATTGGAAGCAAGTATATCCCACTCAACAATAGCACTCCTGTCCACATATCTGATCTCGCTCTGCCAGGAAAAAGAGCAGTGAAGGTTGAGCTTTGACCCTCCTCCCTTTGAAGCTGAAATAAACCTTGAGACTGCTTCCCCACTGCACTTATTGGAAGGTGGTCCCATTTTGTAGCTTATCAGGAAGGGAGAGGAATGGGGTCGGTCATTGCTACCCCAATACTTCTCTATACTGCTTTGAGCTGGTCTTGAGCCCCTCCAGGGTCCGTATTTTGGGAGGGTGGGTTCATGGGCACCTGCACCATTGCAAACTCTGCTTTAAAATTGCATCCTAGCAAAATGGTTTCTCCTCAGTGAGGAGAACCTGCTCTTGCCCCTGGCATGAGGTGGTACCCTGCTGCTGGAGCACATGGGCATTTTCTGTGCCCAGGGACAATGGGGCTCAGCAGTGGTGGCACTGCAAAGCAATGTGGGAGTCACCCCATGTCCTTCTCCCTCAGCCCTGCACTGCCCTGCCAGGGTCCCTGGCTCCAACCTGGTGTGCTGGGACTGGTGGGTGCTTGGCTGCCTGGAGCATGTGCGGAAAGGCACCATGGCACCCCACTGAGCTCCACTGCAGCTGGGGGGAACAAGGGTTTGCCCAAGCCTTCCAGGGAAGAAGAAAAGCTACGCATCTTCAACCAGCATTGAAGGGCAGGAGCAAGATTTGTGTTAATGGGCTCAGAGCCTCCCCTTGGCAGCTTCTGAAGAAAGGAGGATTTTCTTAAGAAGAATGACTTCAACTCAAATGTCAGATCAAAGTGATCCAGAAAAGCTGCTGGCATGCTAATGAATGATACAAGTAAGCCTTGTACTGGAGCACCCATCTCTCACGAGGGTCTAGTTTATTAATGTGATTACTGGGTTTGCAGTATAGGGTGGTTTTAAAAATATAAATGGTAATTCTCGTGCCAAAGGGGCTTCTCCTGAAACAGGAAGGAGGAACGGAGCAAAGGCAACAGATGAGTCATTTGTGCACCTCTTTCTGCAGCAACTATTTCCATCTTGTTAGTGTGCATGAAAATCATTCCCCACAGTTGGCATGCTGGGCACTCAACTTCCCTTGAGTCCGGCCCATTCTGTAGGGCACATTTTAACGGCAAGCTCACAGACACAGGGTTTCTTACTTTCATGTTCCACTACACAGCATGGCTCACAGCAGAGTCCCAGCTGTGTTCTTAAAGGGGTTGCTATCCCAGAGGTCAGTTTGAAATGCTTGAGCAGTGAGTATTTTCTTAATAAAAAATGAGAAGTTATGTGTGCTTTCAAAGGAGGCATTCCCTAAAACATCAAAGGATACTTTCCACTTGCAAGAAGGATATAAACTTTTGCCGTTAAATCCCACTAAAATAGTAGTAAAACCCACTGTTTTTTCTGCTTTTGTTCTGAGTAAGGCTGTGCTGGCATCTCCTGACCCTCCCAGAAAGTTACCAAGAAACATTACAAATGCCAGCACTTTTCTTTACTGATAAGCTATTGCTCTCCTCTTTCCTCCTATCACACTGTCATCTCCCATAATCCTGCCAGGTTGAGAGAAGGGTTGAATCATGCCCATATCCCCATCCTGCCTTTCCTGCAGGCCTCCTGAGCAGCTTCCTTCCATAAGGGGGAAAAAGGCATGAAGACGAGAGGTTTGTTAAAAAGGTACCTGTTTGGTAGTGGGGACCTGATGTTCATGGCCCCTGGTGTTTGTAATGAGGAGTTTTTCCCCTAGACGAGTTAGAAGAGTAGTTCCGTTGGTCAAGTCCTCATAAAACATGATGCTGGTGTTAGATAAATGATACTCAATGTCCCGTCCGGAAAGCGTCTGCAAATGAGAGCAATATACAAGGAACGTTAACTGATCTCATTAATCCTCTGGATTTACCTGCAGGCTAAGTGCCTGTGACCTTTTTCCCTCTTCGCTATTAATGCTGCAGCAAGTGCAATGTGGGGTAGAGGCTGTTGTGAAATTTGAATGAGAACAGTGAGATCTTGTATCTCTGCTGACCCTGCACCAGGCAGTACCTTGATTCTGGTAGGACAGAGGACTTTACTCTTTTTGATGATCTGAAGTGATCAGCCTCAGAGATATTTCAAACAGCTCAAAGGTGCAAGCCAGGGCATAACCTATGTGGATTGTTTGAGACTATGCTTGTTTGAAGAAAGGAAAAAAGAGATAAGCATAGAAACAAAGCTAGGAACGGAGGCCTTTAAAGTATTTGCAGGAATACCAAAGCTGTGCATTGCTTTCTTCAAATAGCTGGGCTTTATGTTGACAAGGCAGACAGACTGCACCTCAGGCAGTCCTTTATAACTGGGTAAACAAAATCCCTGGTGGAAGAGTCTCTGTAATGCCTGAAAACACTCAATAACCTTGCACTCTTAACCATGGTAGACAAATTATGAAGCATAGTTTACACTATGGGGGGTTACACAGAAGTCATGCCATACTAAGATTTTATTCTTAAAAGCTTAAATTTCACCCGGATGCAGAAACACATAATGGCTGCTTAAACAGTGCTATTAAAACGAAATGGAAAAAAGAAACCCCCCTGACCTCATTTTCCCTTAGCCCATTATCATTTGGAGCAAAGAGAGTGGCGTGCACTGACAGGTCCGTGAGGTACCGCAGGAACTCTCTCCCCTTCCTAGAGGTGTTGGAGTAAGCCATGATGTCCTAGGCAGAAACAAGATCCAGCTTTACTAAAGAGCAATTGTGTGCTCCTGTGCAGGAGCTGAAAAGATGAGACCATATAAATAAGAGCAAACATTTATGTTATTAGCCATGAAGCACCTCTGGAGTGACATTACAAAAGAAGTTCGTATTCAAAACCCAGTTTAACTGCAGATTTGATGAGCACATCTTAAACTGACTTGCAGGATTTGGCCCTTGTTCTCTGTGAGGCTATTTATGCATATCATGTCTTTCTGAGTAGTGGCATGAAAAGGACCCTTTAAACGTTTTGCCTTTCTCCAGCAGCAGTTCAGTAAAGTTACGAAGCAGCACACTTCTTATGACCCTGAAAAATCCAGAAGCAGCTGGGCACAGAATCTCCTTTAAGCTAAAGCTGCAGAAGCATTTTATTTTGTAGAATCATATCACGGAATGATTTGGGTTGGAAGGATCTTAAAGATCATCTCGTTCCAACCTGGATTTGAAGCTAAATCTGTAGCAGCATTTTGTGTCCAAATGAGTTTTAGAAACATGAAACCTCTTTGGACCAAGTAATTAAAAAAACTAACTAAGTTCTGATTCTGATGGTGCCTGTTCAGGCCAATCCCCCTTCTTTGCTAGTGTGGTGGTGTTACCTGTCTGTATTTGCTGTGTTAGTAAAGCAGTTGTTGAGATACAACCTGGTGGCAGAGCTTACTTTGCTCTGCTCACGTGCCTGCTGTTGGCCGTACCGACAAGAAGTTTGTCAGCGTTGGGGAGGACATCAGCACTTGGAGCAGGTTCCCACTGCAGGAGAAGCCGTCCCCCACGTAGCCTGGCTTGCAGGTGCAGTTCACCTCTGGAAGGTACAAACATGGATAGCAAATGCCCTGTTTGAGAAGGCTTTAGGCTGCCTTAAAAAACAGCTTGCAGGCAATAGATTATTATTCTTTTTAAAGTTAAAAAGAGGCAGAGTCTCTCACAGTGTTATATGGCAGCTTGTTGTTGACCAAAAGAACCACAATCTGGGCTGCTGCTCCCTTTTGCACAGAGGGATGCAGCAAAGGACCCTCTTACCTTTCTCCCTGTAGCAGAAGACATCCCAGGTTTCACTCAGGTTGACTCTTGTGCCATAATCCACAATGCCGACATACCCAGACCCGCAGTTTGGAGAGGAGAAGGCAGTCGGGTAGCCCACTCTCTGTCCGTCTAGCCAGCTGGCAGAGCACAAGTGGTACCTTGCCTGCAGTGGCACAGCCATAGGGAAAAAGCACAGGGGAGAAGATGGGTGGTGGGACTGGGGCTCTGTGGAAGAAATGAGTGACCTCCCTGGGGTGCTCAGGCAGAACCTGACCTGCCAGCACTCTTCTGATGGGGTTTTGTCCATCCATGTGTCCTGCAGTCTACTCTGTGCTGAGCTCTGTGCCAAGGGGCTGCAGAGACACGGCCCCCTCTGGAAGTCAGTGGCTCCTTGTAAGGACCAAACGAGCCTTCCCTGGGAAAACCTCTCTGAGGCTCAAAGCCAGGCAAGATCTGAGGTGGGTGTAAAAGCCAAAGGGGATGTGCAATGCCATTGTGTGCCAGCCCATCTTTTGTCAGAATTGGAAGGACTGACAAACTAGCTCAACACAGAAAATAAGTCCTCAGGAGCACCGGAGCTAGCCCTGCTGCCCACATTGCTGCTTCAAGGGAAATATTAAGAGTATGGGGCAGAAATGACATGCAGCTTTGGCTGCAGTCTGCATCTTCTTGGGCAGCAGAAGGAGGTTTATGTGCTGACTATGGTTCAGCCTCACATTTTGCTAAAGATGCCTCTAAACAGTGAGTGTCTTTCTTCCTTTTGCAGATGGGAAGGAGCCAGAAAGGCACAATCTCACCCACTCTTCTAAAACATGTTTTATAAACCCAAGGGGTAATGCTCATCCCACTGGCGTCAGCCATGTGTTATCTATGACACACTTAAGGAAAAGAATATATGGGAATGGTTCTGCTATCTTAATAGCATTTGGGGAAAAGATTCCTGGAGCTTTACATAAAGAAAATAAATGAACCTAAGCATAATTCTGAAGTGTGCATTTCTTTAAGAAGTGCTAATAACTAAAAACCCCTATGAAAATGCTCTGTAAGTCTGACCCTACCATCTCACTCCAGTATCATCGGAAACAAGAGTTTGGCAACTGGTTTCATTGCAGTATGAGGAGGCATAAAACCAATAAACAGTCTGAAAACTGGTCCCAGCCTAACATACCTTGGAGCATGGGGGAAGGAAAGGGAGGAAAATGAAGCTTAGTAGCACAGAGCAGTCCACTTGCTCCTCCCTCCCCTGCAGGGATCTCCTACCACAGTGAGATTACCTCACCTTCTGTGCATACAGCAGCTGGTTATACGTAGCAATGGTGGCTGACTCATTGGCACAGGCCTCCTTTGCCTTCTGGTAAGTCATTTTGTACTGCCCTTCTGGGGATCGTAAGTGGAAAATCCCAACCGTGGTATCTGCAAAGACAGAGAAGAACCAGCTCTTCCTGAAGGGGTTTCCATGGCTAGATGCAGAGTCAACCGTGCCATACAAGTACCTGTGTATCTTGTGAAAAGTAGTTAGGACAGATTGATCCTTTAGGAGTAGCATTCTTGCCTGGAATGCCCTCATCTGTTGCTTCATAAATCTGGTATCTCGAAGTATGTAAGCACATGTTCTAACTTTAATCTTCTCATTGTCTCAAGGGGACATAGGTAGAGGACTGCGTGAGCTTACAGACACAAGGGTCCTGGCCACTGGCTTCAGTGCTATAGCACAGGGATGAGATGTCCCTGTCCCATGGTGTGCATGGTGTGCTACCCTCACCTTGGAAGTGCAGGTCGGCACAGTCAGCGTCAGGGTGGCACTGCCCATTGTCTTGCAAGCAGCGGTCGAGTGGAAGCTGCATCACTGAGCAGTTCAGCCCATCACCGATGTAGTTGTTTTTACACTCGCACTTGCGTTTGTCCTGGTCAAAGAACGAATAAGAAAGGCCAAACCAAGTACTTAGCTGACATGAAAGTGGTATTTCAAGCAACACTCTGAACTGCTGGAAAAACCTAACTTGATACAGCCAGGAATGGACAAACAGGAAAGTTGCTACTAACAACTGTGATTCAACAAACCACAAACTCTGACACCGGCATTTATTCTGCTAAGCAAAGCATTTACACATGTGCTTGGGTGCTTTGCTGAACTAATACCAAAGCATAATTCCATCCACAAAGCTAATAACATGCATTGGAGTATTGTATGACTCGCAATTAACAAAATGCACGGCAAACCTATCAAAATGATATTTAAAGAACTGGGCGTGGGAGCACGAAAGGAATTTAGCTGCACACTGATAGTAACTGAGAACTATAAACCTAGCAGGAGGTGGTGACTATCAGGGATCGTGATGGTTGGTTAGCATCAGGTTAGCAGCAAGGCTTTTCTAGATAGCTCCTGGAAGACAAATCAGGCAAGCCATCAAAATGGAATGGACAGGTGATCCTGAAAGCACCAGGATAAATGCTGGATCAAGTGACTGGCACAAGTTTCCCTCAACAACACTGGTCATGTGGGCCAAGGAATTTGTATCATGTGGCTGCAGAGCATTTTAAGCCAAGTCCAGCCAACCAACAAGTGACACTGTTCTCCCAGCTGTCCCTAGGTTTACCAAAATACATTTAGCCTCAATCCAACAAACTCCTATTGCAAATAGTGATATCCAGCCAGGGATTGCTAGGAAGGAGACAGAAGAATTACACATGCAAGATGTCCCATCTGCTGTAGCGCTCCTTTCCCTAGAACAAAGATGTCAAACTGTTTCTCACTCCTCAGCTGAAAGGGTACCAAACTGATGTGGAAAATAAGCTGGGGCTATGTAAAGGTTGTTTTGGAAAACAGGGACTTTGAGAGGCATGGAATGTGATCCAGCCAGAGAAAAGACTTCTGCTTGCACCTGGAAGAAATGCATCAGGTTTTCTTGCTGGTGACTGAAAGAGGAGCATAAGCAGAGGGAGCATGTTACAGATCAGAGATATGAACTGGATGTGTTTGTCTGTGTGTGTGTGTTGCAGTTTTCCAGTGACTGGAAATCGCTGCTGGGGTTTGGCCACGTGTACTCCAGACTAGCACAATGCAATGGATAATTATGAACCAAAATCAGCAAGCAGTGGGAGGAGCTGACAGAAGGGAGATTTAGATTGGGTATTAGGAAGAAATTCTTTACCATGAGGGTGGTGAGGCACTGGCACAGGTTGCCCAGAGAAGCTGCGGCTGCCCCATCCCTGGCAGCATTCAAGGCCAGGCTGAATGGGGCTTAGAGCAACCTGGTCTACTGGAAGATGTCCCTGCCTGTGGCAGGGGGTTGGAACTGGATGAGCTTGAAGGGTCTCTTCCAACCCAGACCATTCTATGATTCTGTGAAATCATTCAACTTACAGGTCCTATGACAGTGCAAATGGCATGCTCATGGCAGCCTCCATTGAAACCATCAGCGCAAGGATTTATTGGAAGGCATGCAAAGCCATCTCCCTTGTATCCTTTCTGGCAGCTACAGAAGACTTTCACCCCGTGTTGTGTACATTCAGCCATCTTGTGGCACCCACCGTTGTTCTGTTTGCAGAGGTCTGCAACTGCACAGGGAAAAGAAAACGGGTGAATAAAGTCTGCTTTTAAACAGGATGAAAGACAAACCTCCTCCATTGCTTTTTTAAACCACTCTACACTTGTTTGGGAAAAACCCCAGCTGTTTCAGTTTCCTGAGGCTGTCCTCTAAGGCTCTGAAGCCCTTGTCAGGATGTTCTTGATTTAAGAGACATAGCACCACCCTGCCGGCGTCTCGCCAGGATGACTTTGGAAGATGCAAGTTGACTGGCTGAGAAAGAATGATGGTTTCTGCAGCAAGGAACTGTGGAACCGCCTTGCCTAAGATCATGAAAGAAAACCATGTAAGGGAAACCCTGCCTATAACCCTGCAGTCTCCAAAACCTGGCTGAAGTGCACTTCTTGCTCCTACTCCTGCTGGAGAAGTCAGCTGCGTGGTTTAGAGCAACTTGATCTGTATCTATCCTAAATTTGTTTCATGTGCTGCACTGTGGAAGTTTGTAGATTTGATAGCCAACATTTCATACTGGACAGTAACTGTGTGCATGTGTATGTGCAAGTGGGGACAACCTGCTTACTTGTAGCAGGCTGAGGATAGGAGAGGGCACTCACCTTTGCATGTTATCCCATCCCCATTGTAAAAGGGCTTGCACTGGCATGTGTTGTTTTCCCTGCAGACAGCGTTGACAGAGCAGCTTGGGGAACACACTGGTGGCAGATCTGTGGGGAAGGCAGAAGAGCTGGGATGAAACTGCTGTTTGTATTGCAGTGCCCTTGTTCTATGCATAAAGAAAAGCTCTCATACCAGTCTTACTAACTGGAGAACCTGTAACAATACTTTTCGTACTGCTGAGCTCTTGGGTGATACCTTCCTGCATGTATCCCAAGCCCCTCCACAGGGGAGGTAGGCACTCACATTCCCATTTCACAAAGGAGACAGAGGGGTAAAAGGGCTTGTTACCAGTCCAGAGCAGAGCCCCTTAGTGTCCTCCGAGGGCTTTTGATGTTGTTAACCCTTTCTCCCTCTTTACACAAACCCTCCATTAAATTGCAAGTGCTTTCAACCCATGGCTCCATGAGATGGAGTCCTGTGAGAGAAGGCAGAGACCTAGCTTGGTTTCACACAGTCGGCCAGTCCATCCTGTTTCACAGAAACATCGGCCCGTTCCTGAATATCCTTCATCGCACTGCCCGTTGTTCTTGCATTCACAGGCTGCAAAAGGAATGCAGAGGGGTCACTTTCAGAGCCGCTGTTGGGAAAGGGGAAAAGCTTTCTCTAGAGAAACATCACTGAGGCTGTCAGTTTAGGTGTAGTGTTATCCAGCAGTAATTTAGACAAGTCTAACCTCATGGTTTTTCAGCATAAGGCCAGTCAGGCAGAGGACCAGACTGGCCCAGAGCAGTTGGGCAGTCTCCATCCTTGGAGGTTTGCAAGCCCCAACAGGATAAATCCTGAACAACCTGGTTTGAGCTCAGGCCTGACCCTGTTCTGAGCAAGGAGCTGGACTAGAGACCTCCTGGAGCCTCTTCCAATTGAATTATCCTGTGATCCTATAACTTTGTAACTGGCATTAATTCAGTGTGCCTCTGAAAATGAAACCGAGTATTGACCTGCATTGTGGTAGAGCAGCAAACTTCACAAAGGACTGTGGCAGGAAGGAGTTAATGGCTAAGATGAAGACCCAGCCTGATCCTGTTCTAATGGGCAGCAGCTGCTAGTGGTGGGGAAGCCAAAGGGAAGTGAGGAAGTGAAGGGTGGCCTTTTGGTTGCTGTGTGGGAGAAGGTTTGCCTGAGGAAGGAAGCCAAACATGAGATTAGTGAGTTTTGCCCTAAAGCATGATTAAGTTACCTTTTAAGTTTTTTTGGGAGGGGAGGTTGCCCTGCAAACTGAGGCAGGAGGGGCTGATTCAATCTATAGCTGATGTTTTTTCCCCTACTTTTTCAGCCCTGCAATAATTCATATGCTGAGTTCTTCTTAAAGAATTATTGGTGGCTCTGTTTTATAATGTAATGAAGTAGCATCCTTTCTTGCCTTATCCCTCTTAATGAAATGTTGTCATTTAAAGAGGAAAATGGTGTGGGATTGGTGGAACTGATTCTGTGAAAGCCTATCCTGCTGAAAAGAAACTTCACTATCTGGTTCTATTTCATTTATCCTGGTTAACTAATTTTTGGCTGATGTAAATATACATCAGAAAGAAGGGACTAATAGAAGTTTTTTCTGTTAGATACCACAATCTGTGTTTCAGACTAATAGCTTACACAGTTTGTGCTATAAAATGGATAAATTGTAGGTAAGCATAATCCCAAGCATTAGTGTCCAAGCCTGTTGTCTTGCCTACACCCCAAGGATACCTAGCCTGTAATCCCCCATCATGTGCTCTTCATGAGCACTACAGGTGCAAGTAGCTAGGATGGAAAAGTTAATGTTGTAGCTTCTATCTGAAGGCTTTATGTGAGGGAAAACATTTGAGTTTAAAGGGTGATATTGATCCTAGTTTTCTAGATTCAATAAGTAGCTTCCACCTGGTTTGCATTTAAAACCACAGCAAAGTGGATTATTTGAGCAGTTTCTTGACTGCCATCCCTCGTCACAAAATGCCTTCATCTTGGTGCCCTTTTTCTTCTCTTCTGCAAAAGCAGTGCATGGCCTTGGCCATCTGTAATCTTTGAGGAACCACACAGCTAAAAGGCTTTCTTAACCTTTATGGAGATGGGAGAGAAGACTGTGCTGCAGTTGAAAACACATGTTGACAGAGGTTATTCCTCTATTCCTTGTTACTTACAGTCCTCTTACGTGTGCTTTGTAAGTGTAAGAGGAGCCCTGCAGAGACAGCCACGTAAGCCTCTGCCCTCCTTGCCTTCCCTTCCTCTTTTCTGAGACCTCTGTGTGAGGCGGCACCAAAGAAGTACATTGGCGTTGAAAGTGGGAAGAGTTTCTCAGTTTACTTAAAAACTTACTGCTGACAAAACAGTTCAGGGATGGGTACTCGTATGGAAAGGAAACTTAAACTTACGCCTGCAGCTGAAGCCATATCTGCCTGGCAAACACAGCTCACACGAAGTACCATTGAAGCCACTGTTGCAGTGGCACTCTCCTGTCCCGCTGTACCCGTCATCACAGGAGCCATGGTTATTGCATGGTGTCTCTGGGCCGCCAGGGCAAGCTGAAAGGTTTAAAATGAGGAAGAAAAAAAGTGGCTCTTTAGCTCAAATGCAGGTTTATTCATTGTCACTGTGCATTATTTATTGCTCTGTAGAAATCCTTTAATAGGGAAATGCCTGTAAATGCATCTCTACTGGGGTATGTGACACTTGTGCCTGCAAGCCTCATGCTCCAAATGCCTTTTACAACTCTCGTCAGAAAGGTGTTTTGGATCCTTCAAGCCCTGTGGGTGCTGTTACCTGGCTGCTTGCTCATTCAGACCCATCAGTGAATGGCACTACCCAGCCCAAGCAGAGCTTTGCTCGTGCATCTCCATGTGCCTGCATGCTGCTGCTGATAGCCCAGAGGGCAGCCTAGGCTGAGCTTGCCAGAACTGCATGGGATCTGCATTTATCTGCTTGTGAAATCTGGACAGTGAGTCAGCAGGGCTACTGGATCTGTCTGCCAGCAGACATCCCAACCCTGTGTGCCCTGGTGAGAACCTCAGCACTGTTACCCCATGGGGCTAGCAGGTGAAGGAGCATGCAGTGTGTTAGTATCTGCTAACAAACTGCTGGAGATAAATCGTCCTAAATGGTCTCACACTGTTCAAAGCTACAATTTCTGAGCTTACTTCAGTGTTGTTGCACTTGCACATGGCTGAGTTATCATGAGTTGTGTCTCTGGTGTGTCCTGTTACCACTGCTGTAAACCTGACATCTGTCTGTGCTGAAGTGACTTCCAGCTGGTGACCCATTAAGACTGGCCAGGCTTGGTCACACAGGGCAGCCTTTATTTTCTATAGTGTTCATTTAATTTGCTGTTAACATGGAGTTTAAAACTTGTAAATGTGAAAAAGAGATTATCTGGAATGGAAAAGCCATAATACTTCCTGTGTACTTCAGCTCCTGCAGCTGAGCTCCCCCACCCCATGGCTGGTCATTCCTCATGCTCCTACCCCAGCTTTCACTGTTTCTACACAGCCATGCTCAGCAGGCCATGGGCTGGTGGTGGGGAGGAGGGTCCTACCTTGGCAGTCTGGCCCGAAGTAGCCCTTGCAGCATTTAGCTGTGTGGATGACCATGGAGCAGTTCCTACGGCAGCCATCTCTCCGCAGGCCATAGGACTCGTATGTGCACCAGTGGATCCCTTCCTGGGCATCATATGCACCAGTGCAAAGAGATGGGAAAAACACAGGAGTGTAAGTGCTATGTGGAGGTTTGGGTTTTTTTCCCTCTTTAGATCATAGTTTCTGATGTACATTGAATAATAATGGGGTGTGTGATGAGTGCAGGTGGGAAGCAACCGCCTTATCTTTGATTCACAACTTGCTAAACCCCATTAATGAGGATGAAGGGGCTGCTCCAAAGTTAACCAAAGCACTCACTACAGTAGATGCTTGTTGGGCTCACATGGCATCTCCCAACACCAACACTTGGGTGTTTGCCCAGGGACAGTTTTGTCCCTGAGGATTTGTGGCATCGCTTAGTAGTGTGGTTTTGCTGTTGAGGGGTCTCTTTTATTTTTTCAAAGCAACTTATTCTAGTTTGCTTGTGTGAAGTACAGAGAAGAGCAGGTTGGACTGCTTAAATGCAAGATTTTGATATGTTACCTTTGGCTTTGTCCCAGGAGGGCATTTAGAATTACTGAAACAGCTAACACAATGCCCCTGTTGTACAAAATGCAAAAGAAGAAAAAAGTGTATTAAAATAGTGGTAACAAAAAGCTACTTGACATAGACAAGGTTTTGTTTAGGAAAGCAGCAAATACGAGCAGAGTGTACTTACACTTGAAACAGATTATAAAAAACTCTGGAGAAAGAAGAGAGGAAAATGATGACAAAATAGTTGCAAATATTTAGTGCCATGAAATGCAAGAAAATAGTTTTGGTACCAGAATGTAAGTTCTGGAAGAAGAAACTTTGCTCTGGATTTAAACAAGCAGGGAAGAGATGGTAAAGGTTCTTCAAACAAGTATTGATGTGGGCTGCATCAGATCTGGATGTCTAATTTGGAGTAGAGGTAAATGATTACTTCTAAGGAAGTGCTGACCTGATCTGGAAATGATGTCTGTTTGATTTCATTTGACAAAATCATGTCGAAAATGTAACTTAAACAGATGGGATACACACAAGTGTTGGCTTTATAATTGAGACACAAATTCTAATAAGCTTTTTTAAGACTGGCTAGATGAAAGTTGCTTTTACCTCTTGGTAATTTTTTCATGTATTTGATTTAAACTGAAGAAGTATATTTGGTCTTGTAACCATTTCAAAATGGGTTTCAGAACTTCCTGGTTGTGGGACCCACCAAACTTCACAGAGGAAACTTCCTCCATTCTAACAGTGCTAGTGCAGGTGTGTTAAAGAATATTTCTGTGAAAGCAAGAAATGTGAGAGACTGAGAGCCTGTCTAACAGAGTAGGCAGTTCTCTGTCTAGGGTCTTTAATTCCCTGTGCAGCTGGAACAGCAGTGATGTTCCTTTATAGCTGGAAACTTTGTAAATGCAATTTGCATGATCAGATTAATTGTGTGAATTTGTACTAATTTAAAAGCATGACAGGAAGTTCCACCCTTGCTCAAATTTATGCTCGCATTTGTAAGGTACTGCTCTTGTTGAAAACAGGGCAGAGCTTGCTAAGCTGCTCTCAACTGAAACCATTTGACCTATGTGTTGCTTATTGGGGATGCAGGATTTCTGTTGTGTATCTTTCAGGCCTTGTGCTGCACATCTTAACCTCAGCTCTAACCATTGTGGCAGACAAAGCCAGCTTGAAGTGGTGGGTCTTAATCTCGGTAGTGCCAGAGCTGTTGCAAGTGTGGCCCCAGTTTCTGTGAGACCAGGCTTTAGCCCTTGGGCTGTGTCTTTGCCAGGGTGGGGGACCAAAAAGGGAACTGACCATGAAATCCACGGTGAAGAAGCTGTCGCAGCGTCCCCCCAGGCTGGGGTCTGTCAGCAGGCAGTCGATGCCGTATGCAATGCCCCCATCAAACTCCAGCTGCCGCTGCACTATCTTGCACTGTCTGTCGTTCAGGAAAAGAGCACCCTGCAAGATGGGATGGGGAGAGGGACATGACAAGCTGTGAGCCAGTGCTTGGGGCCAGGCTGAATCCAGGGCCTGAATGGGAATTTGGGATAATCCTCCCCCTGTAGGAATGCTCTTGGTGGAAGATGTTACTCTGTAGGTAACACTGACAGCTGTAGGGGCTCAAAACCAATCCGGGGACCTCTCTTCCTATAACTCAGTGCTATAACCTCATAGGTGGGCAGATCTTTTTCCTTTCCTGAAGAGATCAGAGTATGCCTGCCCTATGTCCACAGGTTTATCTTAAGCACAGTTAGGCTTAGTCATGTGATTAAGGCTGGATGTCATTCAGGCTGGTTATGAGGAAAAAAAGTCTTTACAATAAGGGTGCAAAATTACTGCCCAGAGAGGTGGTGGATGCACCATTCTTGACGACATTCAAGGCCAGGCTGGATGTGTTCTGGACAACTTGACCTAGTTGAAGATGTCCCTGCTCATTGCAAGGGGCTTGAACTAAATGACCTTTGAAAGTCCTTTCCAAGCCAAACTGTTCTATGATTCTATGTTTTCAGACGCAGATGCTTGCCAGGTATGAGCTAATAAATTTGCAAGGAAAAACGTGCAGTTGCTTTTGTTTAACAGGCTGTGTGCATACCAGCAGTCTTGGCCTGTAAGTGATTACAAATCGGAATCTGCATGCAGATTCTGTATTTATGGGTTTTCTGTCAGTCAGATTCATCTTCATGGTTTTCCACTGTGCATTTCATTGCAGGAGAAGTTAAAATGTGCTGGTATCTCAGTTTTGTGGTAACCAAGAACCGTTTTGAACAAATAACATCTTACAGAAGAGAAAACAACAGCTCCTGGGAGTCCTGCAAACTATCTAGTTTGGTGAATCTATTGGGGTGACTGCCCCAGTGTGGCTGTTGGCATGGACTGGCAAAGACCAATTGAGTTTTGATGCCACTGACCCTTTCTATGGGCTACGCACAGGCATAGTAGGGTCTGCATGGGTGGATCCTGCAGCAGGGGCAAAGGATAAGTGTACCGGCAGACTGAGCACTTACAATCTCCCTGTTATCTCCACAGCTAACGCTGAGGTTGGAGCCCTGCAGGGTCTTCAGTGAGGTGGAGCCGGGCAGCTGATAGGCTAGCACCTGAGAAGGAAACAGGGGAGGTGCATGTGCCTGGGCTTGCATGCCTTGCCAATGATCTTAAGAACTGAGGTCTTACTGCAGCATCACGGACAATGTGGAACTTGAGGTACTGCACCAGTTTGTCAGTGTTGGACTTCTTGAAGAGGAAGTCCTGCTGCTCCTGTGGCAGACCACGTATAGCTGCGTCTGTGGGCCAGAAGAGTGTGACTGGTTTGTGGATAGGGTCGTTGATCAGCCCAAGCAGGTTGTTCTTCTGCAACATACCAAAACCAGGGGTGGAGGATTAGTGCTTCATCTAGAACAACATCGACCCTATCTGGTGAATGTCTGGTATAACTGGTATGCAGTGACCAGTGGGCTGTCTGGTCACCGGCCTGCAAACACTGACTTTAAAATCCAGATGCCTGAGTTGAGCTGCCCAAGTTGAGTTATATGACTGAATTCTCAGAAATGCTTCATCTCCCAGGGCTGCCCCCTGAAAACCAGGCTGACAGCCCAACTATAGGTTCAAAACATCATACTTGGGTCACACCTTGGCCATGTAGTTTGACATATGGTAGAACAGGGCTGAGTGCTATAGGGAGAGGTGGCTTCTACTTTGGTTCTACTTTGTAACTCCTCGCCTTTGTGGGAGAGGGACCATGTGGTGACCAGGGTTGTTGTGTACTGTGTTGTGAGCCTTTTGGCTCACTCAACACTATCTTGCCAGTGATGCCCTGTCTTTTGTCTTTAAGAGAATTGTTTCAAACCTTTACTCAATATCTCTGTGTCCTTACCTCTAACAAACTGCTGAACAGGATGTATCCGTGTTTGGCTGCAACCATTTTAAGGCTTTCCTACAAAGAAGAGAATTTCAGTAATTAATATAATAAATACATTGTATGTGTATTTTAAAAGGAGATATTGACTTGTTTTCCCCTATAAGTCACTTGTTACGAAATCAAAGCCACTGTAAAAGCCTTGTGCAGAAGTCCTCTTATACTGTTCTTACTATAACTGTAATTCAGGAATGAATTTTAAATATAACATTCAGGTTACTCAGTAGTGTAAAATTATGTGTGTATAAGGTCTTTTTAGTGTAACTTTTTTACATGACTTACATGACTTACATATCTAACAGCAACTGTGGAAAAGCTCCTGGGTTGAGAATGGCAATGAGCTGCACGTACCTTCTTAAGGGGGAAATCCTGCATATGTAATGGGACCAGGATTTGGTTTATGACATGAATCACACCATTTGTGCCAACAGCATCACTGAGTACGATTTCAGCATTGTTGTTCAAAACCAGTTTGTTCTGGAAAGGCAACAAAAACATATTTTCTGTGGAACCTTATGTGAGGGTGAGGCTGATGCCAGATTTCTTTGACATGGTGAGCTCAAACCATCCTTTCTTTGCAGAAACAGCAGCTTCAGCTTTAATAAATTTCCCTTCACTTTTTCAAGCTCTCATCATGCTCCTAAAGCCAGAGTCTGAGGGTAAAATAACTTGTGTCAAAGCAAAGGTTGTACAGCTCCACTCGGCATAGCAGATAAGTGCTGAACACTTCAGCTGGATGGGCAATCTTTTTTTAATAGTATTTATTAATTTTTGTGCATCAGAGGAGGAAAGGGAGCCAGTCAGGTTGTTGAAACAAGCTGGATGAGAGCAGACTGTTCTGTTACAATGTTTCCTGCCTCTTTGCGCTCCATTACCTGAGAATAGCTGATGTGTATTGCGTCCCCATGGAGAGAGGTGATGTTGGTGATTCTTGTCAGGTCGTTGTACATCAGGCTGGCACAACCCACCATGTGGTACCGGAGGATTTGAGCCATCACTCCTTTGGCAATCCAGTCCTTGACCTGCAGGAGAAGGAGGAGTTGGAGAAGTGGAGGAGTTGAGCAAGGCATCTGAATCCAGAAACTCATAGCCAGCTCATCAAGAACTTCTGGCTTTCTTACTTACTCGTGGGTCACTGTTCAGTACATCTGTGCGAGGTACAAACAGAGTGAAGGGGCCAGGACCTGCAACATCTCTGATAGACAAGGCCTGCCAAATTTAAGAGGACAAAGACGTAATGAATTGTTAATGTGCTGAATGTCACACAACAATGGGGGCAGCCCTGCTGAGCGGGAGGTGGTGCCTGTATCCCATTGCTGCTGTGTGTTGGGTTCCCTTCCCTGCAATATAACAGTGAGAGAAACTCTCTTGTGCAGTGTGGACTTTCCTTCCCAGTCCCATCTGCTTTTTTTGTCCACAGGTATAAAATGGAAGACTGCTTTTGGTTTATAGCCACATTTCTGTTTCCTCTGCAATAACAAACAGGAGAAGAAGAGGGAAAGTTCATAACAAACACTAAGCATAGAAGGTGGAGAGGGCTATTCCCCCCTGGGCAGGGGAGGATAAAGAAGCCCTTTCATCTTGAGAAAAGCAAGAGTGGATAACATGCATGTGATTGTACATGCTTTTAGCTGATAGGTGGTTGCTCACATCTCGGAGCAGATTAGTTACTGTTAGAGGTACAAATGAACCTGGAGCACTTTGCAATGACCACTGACAAACTAAAATAATGAGAGCTCTGCTAAAATGGGAGGAAACCATCCACCCATCTACCATGGTAAAAGAACTGAAGCTAGAATATGAGTTCTCGGACTAGCAGGCCAGTATACAGGTTTGCACCTTAATGCTGGGGTTAAACAGAGAATTGCTACTGCCAGTCTCCAAAAAGTAGTGAGAGCTGGCAGTGCACACGGGACATCTAGCAATGCACAGTGCGTCCTGTGGTGCTTCAGAGGGGCAATGGAAAACAGCATCACGGTTCGGAAGTGCAGAAAGGGTGAGAGAAGACTGGTATTTGCTCATGTCAGATGTCATGAGATGTGCTGGCAGATCTCAGGCTGTGAACAAGTGAAAGCTTTTGTTTTACACCTCGTCTGGAGGCCCTATATTTCCCTAGCATCTTAGTCTTGATCATTGATACTCTAGAGGTCTTCAGGGCATTTTAAACGCTTAAATTAGAGTATCCCCAGTATTTGTGATGGTGATCCAAATCCAGTCTCAATTAAGTTGAAGGATGTTCATACACACCAGATTCTTGCCTGCTCCCCAACCTCAGATGCTCTTGAGGTAAAAAAAACCCAGGAAAAAAGAGAGGGATGCTGCCTCTTCCCCCCAGAATACCCCCCACTCAACCTTTTCTTACCTCTAATTGGAAATAAAACCTAGATGTGTTGGCGTCCCTGAGGAGTTCCTGCAATCAAGAGCAAGACTTCGTAACAGTGACGGATATGTGAGGCAACATCAGCAGAGTGCAAACAAATGCAGCTCTTGGACAAGAAAGGGATTTTCTGGTTTGGAATAAATGTTACCCCTCTGCATTGCTTCAGTTCTTACCTTGCTCTAGCAAAGAACAGGCTTCCAGGCTTCTTTGAAACCTTGATAACAATACCAGTATTATCTCCCTAGCACTGCAGTCATAATGATTGTCCATCAGTTTGATTTTTTTTCTGTCTGGGTGGGTAAGTTTATATTTCAGCATCCTGTTCCTATTCCTGGTTTCTTGGATTGGGATTGTTTCAAATTCGGGAGTAGATTTACCAATTTGTCCAAGAAAAAAAATGCCATGTTTCAAGAGACAACCATTGTATTAAATAACATTGTATTAAAGATGAGGGACAGCAAGCACATGCAGCACTTTACCTGGAAGATATTGCCTCGGCACTTAAATCCATCCCCAATGTAGTTCTGTTTGCAGGTGCAAGTCCTTTCTGTCAACTCAGTGTCGTTACAGATGGCAAATTCACTGCAGCCTCCATTATTCTTGTAAGATCAACATTTAGATTATTTAATTCCTTTATTGCCAGGTGTACAAACCAATTCTAGTTCACTATTTTTCTTAATTCTTTTTTACATGTTTTTATCTTAGAAAGACTTAATCCCAGGTTTTTGAAACCAGATCTTTCTAGAACTTCTGATGCTATATGCTTTCTTGCAAATATTAAAGAGCATTTAAACCTCCTAAGAAACAATTCTCCTTTTATGCAGAGGATGTAGTTTTGACTCCCTCTTTATAGCTTTGGTTCATGGTGCTATAATAATCCAAAAGTCTTCCCTGCAAGTTTCACTCTGGACCATAGGGATGAGCCTTAGCCGTTCTGGAGCAGCATTGACTTATACCAAAAGGAACTATTCATACCTGTAAATCACTTTCAGAGTGCCAGGAGCCTGGATTTCTGGAGGAGCTATTTTGTTTTGCCTGATGGCCCAGGCCAGCTGGAACAGGGATCTGCCACAGGAGCTCTCCTCTAATGCATCTCCTGTCTGCTCCTGGGTCCACCATCAGTGCAACATTGTAGCAGCAGATTAACTTCACCTGGCTTCCTCCAGGAAGCTCCCCATGCTAAGGGGAGATGTCCCTCATCCAGGAGCATTGTGCTGGGGTTCTGAGCCCTGCCCAGTCACAAGTAGCTGCTCCCCAGTTAACATCTCAGCCTGCAAACAAGTTTCTATGCTGGACTTGAGAGCAAGTCAGGAGAAATTGAGAAGCCACCTTGTCTGTCTTCTTTCCTTGTGCTTGTTTCATGATGTCCTTTCTATTGCTGGTGGTCTTGGGTAGGCTTTTCCATGGGCTGTGAGTGGGAGCAGAAGCTCCTTTGGGAGGTATCAGTGGGACCTGTCTTGACAGACAGTGAGCCATGGCTATAAGCAGTGGGTTTGGGTGCACTTGGTGTTTATTTGGCTAGCTTTATGCAGACTGTTGGCAATTTTGGGTTTATCATAGCTTCTTGTACAGCTGTGCTGCACAACCATCATGAAGCCAGATTAGCCTCTGGTCTGACACAGATTCCTCTCAAGACTATCTGTTTTTTTTTATGTATAATTAGTAAAGCAGACACAGACTTGCTGGGACAAGGCATGGGAAAAAGCAAAAGCATACAAAGTCATAGGAAGCAATAACTTCTTACTTTGACCTCCCCTTCCTCCAGCTTCTGTTTGTGCCCTTGCTCTTTCATCTCTGCAACCTTTCTCAAGGTTAGAGAAAGTCTGCTGACAGGCCAGGCTGGGAGACTTAGAGTTATTGTCACTGTGCTCAGGGCACAAAGGATTAATGTGCATGAGAGAGTGGATATGTAGCTGCTGCAGCTTGCCAAGAAGCAGAGTAATGTAGCTGGTGCAGAGAACAATGTTGCTTGCAAATACGTGGCTTGTGGTATGGGAGCTGGCTTGTGTGGAACATATGTGGCTAATTCCCAGCCTGCAGTAATAAGTGAAGGACAGAATCAGGAATGCTACAGGAGGTCCTGGGTTGTGTGTTGTGGAGGGAAGTGATTTGCGTGAAGAATGAGTGTTTGTAGGTTTGTTTTGTTCTTTAACCTCCCAGTCAAGAAAAGGTGGTGGGTAGCACGATGAAAATCCATCTCCTCAGTTTCACTATTCACTAACCCGCCTCTGCTGCAGTGTTGCTATCCTGTATGATGCATCCACAGAGATGCACTTGGGATACAGCCTACACATGACCGTAGGTGCTGTGGAGCTCTGCGCTTTGACTGCTCTGTGGGAGCTAGGTCCCAGGTGAGCCATCAGGCTGCGACCTCTGCTGGAAACATCTCTTCCAGGTAACACAGGCATGCCCAGGCTCCTGAGTAACTTTTCCCCAAAAACCATGGATTTCACCGGTAATGACCCAGCAATGCGAGGACTTCATGCTCTGATTAGAGTAGAAAAATGTCAGAAGGGGGTTTGTATGCTGATACTTGATCATTTCTCCTGTTTGGGCTGCACAGATATGGTCCTAAATCACATCAGAGAGCTTAATGACAGGAGACTGTTCTCTTTGGTTCCCAATCACATGGCTTCTAGAACAGCTACAACTGCCCCCTGAGCATTAGTAACCAGAACGGTAGATCTTTCCTTTGTTATTACAGGTAACATGTAGTAGCAGATCACATTTCTTTCTTATAATTTGAACTAAACTCTTTAATAGTCTTGCCTAGAAGCTGCTATTGTTTATTTATTACAGTAATGTAAATTTTGGTAAACCCTTTGTGTCCCAAACACAAATTTAGATAGTGGCTTTTTATGTGAACTCTAGCAATGACAAAAAAGTTGCTGAGATGATATGACATATTATACCACTACATACTAGGGTCTATTTCTCTAGATCTGATTTCAAGTGTTTTTTAAGACTCAGTGATGAGTCTGGACCCTCACTTGTGTCATGTCCTGGAAAAGTCCTTACTGCATACTTAGTTTCTAAAATAGTGACAGCATGAAAGCACGTACTGAACCAAGCACACTTCAAAATTAGCTAAGTTAACATAAGTTGATTCTGGACATATCTGATTTAATTTTGAATGCATACAACACCCAAATGCATAATGCTTATAACAAGACCTTAAAAAGTCTCATTAAATGGATACTTACTTGTGAACATAGACTGATATATATGCATCTTTTGCCATCTCCGGAATATCCCTTCAGGCAATTACATACTGCCTACAAAGCAAAACCAGAAAACATGCATGTGTGGAAAGATGTCTGATTATTTTTTTCAGCACACTTATATTTAATTTGCTTTTTTGCCAGATTATCTCACAGCAATATGGTGCATGATTTATTAAGCTAAAAGTACATCATCTTTCCCATGGCAGTTTCTTAGCCAGCTTGAGCAGCCATAGGCTGAGACAGGGAATAACAATTTCTAAGAAGCTCTATTATCCTTTTACATGTCTGTTCATCTTTCCTCTGCTGTTCTGTTCATTTGAATGACCCCTTTGACATCTGTATACGGTTATCTTGCTGGCAAAACAGGCTAAATCCTTGAATTGTTTCCCTCATTTTATTGCATAGATGGGTATTCCCCCTCTCTTCCCTTCCCCTGTTTTTTATGTGATGAAACATATCTTCAAAATACACTTGGAATTGTGTCCTAATGTTACTGACAGCTTCCCACGCAGTGGTAATGCATTTGACAAGCCATGATTACTCTGTTTTGCACTTGCAGTTATTGAAAAGATGAAAATCTAACATGACTGCAAAGAAATGACTTACCTTCCTCTCCTGTTCACTGCTTAATGGTTCTCAATTTTGGATTCAGATTTAATGTTTAGGAGATTGAAAATTCAAGGAGATTTCTGCAGCAGAAATAAAGCTGCTAGGCAGTGTAATATCAGTGTTTTATGTATGTGGATGACTGAAAGCCCTAGAGAAAGCAGATGCATTTCTGTTCTATATGTTTGCCTCTTCTGTGCTGGGATTTTGTAGTAGAGGTTATGATTGCTCCCACATTAACTGTATTCCTATGGGTAAGGAATTATAAATAATCATGCTGTAGCTACTATGAGTAGCCCCAGTGAGGGTGTATGGAAGAAAATAGCCATCACCCATCCTGTCTAGAGGGGCTGGGAAACAATTAAGCAGCTCTCTGCTCTTGCCAGAAACATACTAACTTGCAAATGACAGTCAAGGCAAAGAGTTAATGGATTGATACTGTCAGAAAAGGTTGATGGGGTTATTGCCTCTCCTGCTCCTGGACCAACAGGAAAGCAGGAGGCGGCCTCTGACTCCTGGTCTGTTTCCTGCATTGCTCCTGAAGAAATACCGTTCAGTGCTTGCTGGAGGATTACAGTCTTGCCAATAGCCAATATGAAACAACAGGGGAATGATAAGAATTTGCTGCAACCAGGGAGTTCAGCTTCTGTAACTGTTAGAAAAACAGAAACCCTAATCTGAGTCACTTCATGGCCTGGACAATTTGCTGCTTCTTTTCCCCTTTGCTGTTTTAAACTTTTTTCCTCTTTGGACATTATGTGGTACTTGTGCATGGGAGACTCAGAACAGCAGAGGTGGGAGCAGATGCCGGCATTCTGTAACCTCTGTTTGAGAGCTATGATTCAGGCCAGTTTGTTTCCTTGTGAATACATTTGAGCTATGCTGGGAGAAGGGCTAGTCTGAAATGGAATTTTTCATGGGCAGTTTCTATAACAATAAACCAAACATTATCTGGCAATACTTTAAAACTGACAGGTTTTCATATCCAAACCTCCCAAACGAGAAAAACAACTGCTTGAAGCAGCAAACCCCTGCTTTCCTCTGCAGTATTGAATTACTTTTACTGAAATTGTTTGTTTTCTTTTTTCATCTTTGTCCACACATCCCTTTGAATACCTTTTGAGAGAAACATATGCCTTCAGATTTTTTGTTATGAAATCCATTTTTCCATTTAAAAGCAAAATTGAGATGAGGAAGTCTTTCTTTACCTACCTGTAAACACTCGGCCAGTCTTATTTTTATGCCCTGACAAAGCACTCACTTGATTGGGTCCAGTCTGTGTGCATTCTGCATTTCTATCGCATCCACCGTTGTTCTCCAGACAAGGGTTGATTTCTTTATAAAACAGAAAGAGTAAAATAAAAAAAAGTGACTTCTGAAAACCCAAGAAGGGAGAATTTTAAATAAAGCATACTAGGAATGCAGATTTATGTGAATCAATGAAACTAATTCCCTTAGCTACTTAATACCTCAGTCTAGGTCTTGCAGTTGTCTTGGTAAAAGCTAAAACCTTGCCATCAGCATTTCTGAAACCATACCTGGGGATGTATGATATAACAATGTCTATATATCTTAAAGTTTGCAATGGTCAGAGGAGTGTGAGCATATCAAGCAGCTGAAGATGGAGCTATCCTTGTAGAGAGGTAGATCTTTATTAATAAACTTTGGTGTCACACTACACTGCTGTAGTTGCAGGGTTTGCCAAGTAGTATCAACCACACAGCAGGTAGAGACGCCTTTGGCACCAAGGCCTATAGTAGTATCAGGAAACTGCACTTTTAGGTCATAGGGGAAGAAGGATCTCCTATTTACAAGAAAAATCACTCCCATAAGTTTCCTCCATGTGATATATGAGAAGTTGCAAATGCTTACCGATGCAGACTATTCCATCTCCAGTGTATCCAGCATTGCAGACACACACTCGATTGCCAGGCGTTGTTCTTCTGCACTCTGCCTTAGCAGAACAGCCACCATTGCTGGTCTTGCAAGCATCAGTAGCTGAATAGTGATAATAGCCAAGATTAAATTAATGCGCTTAAACGGTTTTTTGCTTTTCAGGTTAAGCTGTCTCTATATTTTAAAGGGATTTGCTGACATTTTCTGAACACAGAGTCCTTCTGATTTAAGAGGCCGTAGGCTTCATTAGTGCCAGATTTTAATACATTTTACTGATTTCATGGGGAATGGTGAGAAGATGCTCCTAGTCTGGAATTTAAGAATTCATCCAAGACTGACTTTAAGTAACTTTCCATCTTCAGATTCTGCCCAACCAAGCACAAAAAAGGGACCTTCATGTTCTTATGTAGATTAAATGGCCATTTGAAATTTTCCCTTGGCTTGCCTTTATCTGCACACAGATCGTATGCCTTCTCTTGCAGGAGGTCTGGATTGTGATACCACCTAGCCCTCCTGTGACAAAAAGTCCTGGTTCTTACTCAGATGGATACTCATGCCCTTTCTCCACCTCTGGATGCGTCAGAGGCTTGCAAATAGAGTTTGCTTGTGCTACACTGAAAGCAGGGAGGAAGCCTTTTCTGATGTCCAGTGTGAATTATATCAGCCCAAACACTGGTTTAGTTTTTGCCTCAAATGACCCAAAGCTGATGGTTCAGCAGCTGTAACAGCCAGACTGGGTGATGACTTGTTCTGTAGCTGGTTTTGCCCAGGAATCCTGTATAAGGGACTAAGGGTGAGTGGAGAGCCATTATGGTGTCACACAGTTCTTCCTGCATATGGGGTATTTCCCACCGGTAGATTAAAATGGATTTGGTTGATTTCTGCCAGAAGAGAAAATGAAAGCATCTAGAGTGCTAAAATCTTGGATTAGGACCCTGTCAGCCATTGTAAGTAAGTAGACCAATATGCTTCTGTTCCTAAATGCATTAGTATTTTAATCAGTTAAGGATTAAGAAAATTAATTACAGTCACTGCGACCAGAAGCAGTCTATTTTGTAAGTCTGGATATCCCAGACTCTTGGAGCGACACCTTGGATAAGCTGCTATTGACCCTTTCTGAGTGTCTCTCAGGTCCCTCTGATTTAAAGAAATTGATTTTGCCGCCCCAGAAACCTGTGCAAGTTCAGAAAGCTGAGGAAATGATAGGGTTATACAGCTTCCCATAGCCAGAAGTGTTACTGTATCCTGAATTGACCTCTCTTTGCTGGGCTTTGTTGGGAAAAGGAATAAAAGTCATACTCCAGGTTTCATTATTCTGTAAACAATGGGGCCTGGGTTGTGCACGGCATGTTCCCTTTCCTCTGGTTTCCCTTAGAACAATGCCTCACAGCTCGGAGGTTTCGAGCCCTTCGTTTGCTATGAATCCACACCTGTTGGGCTTTTATTTGTTTTGAGCAAACTGGCCGCAATTCCTGGTTTTTAAGTGGTGTGTAGGGAAGTGCTCATCTGTCACCAGCTCCACTGTGACCACAGAGTGCTTCCAGCATGCTTTTTTGGTTTTTGCTTTCTTCAGAAAGGAACAAACAAAGCCCATTACCTGTGCAGAACGTCCCGTTCCCCTCAAACCCAGCTGCACACTTGCAGTAGGCAGTGCCATTTGATAGGAGAAGGCAGCTAAAAGAAGCAGGGAGGAGAGAGACAACATTAAAAACAAGAAAAAAACCTAATAGGTTTTTTGTACAGCCCTTGTTTTTGTGTTTTGTTCCAAAAGTAATGCCACATAGAAATACTAAGGCATTTAACCCTGCAGTATGATGTAGTTACAACCATAAAAATGAACCTAGTCAAACCAAGCTTTCCAAATGCATTAGGATGTATTATTTGAAGTATTAAAAATGCACACTTTGGTTACCAAATGTCCTATTTTCTCATGGAGAGCCCTGGAGTTGCATATCTGCTCTCCCAAAAGCTATGCCCAGATTTTTTGTTTGTGCACACAATTTCTAGAGGGATGCAGCAAAACTGATGCACAGGGATTGAGCCAGGCATCTGAGTCTTCACCTTTCCTTGTTTTTGAAATGTATTGGGTAATGCAAATCCTGCTCTCTGCTCAATGCAAGGCAGCAGGTACACTTCAGTAAATGGCTCAATGGGTGTGACTTTCTCCTTTGAAAACTAGTTAGTTCTTTGACATTTAATTAACATAATTTTCTTTAACATTTTTTCATAAAGAAGAAGCTGGACTATACATTTTGCCTTGCAAGAGAACCCCTTTTTCTCCTCTCTCCTCCAAATAAGTGGATTTCATACATACTTCGCACTGGTATGGCAAGAGGCGTTACATTCGTCATCTTTGATTTCTGCAAGAAGGGGAAAAAAAAGGAAAAGGGATCAGAACCTTTTGCATCAACATCCTTCTAGTTTCCCAGTCTTTTCTTCCCACCATAGAGAGCTGGAGTCTGTTATGACTTCTGCACCAGACAACCGTGTGCTCAGTCTGTATAGACTCTGGCTATACAGAGCAGCAGGTACCACTTAGTTGTGAGGAAAAGGCATGTAATCATATCACCAGGACAGCATTCCACCTGCTACCGTCTGGTGAGTTTTGCACATTATTAGTTTAATTATATGAGGTAGGTTTTCTAAAGGAACTGTAATTTGCTCAGCAACTATAGCAACTCCAACCATATATATTAGGGGAGACCTTATAACAGCTTTCTAATACCTAAAAGGGGCTTTACAAGAAATCTTGAGAGGGACGTTTTGCAAAGGCATGTAGTGACAGGACAAGGGGTAATGGCTTGAAACTGACAGAAGGGAGATTGAGATTAGACATCAGAAGGTTTTTCACTATGAGGGTGCTGAGGCGCTGGCACAGGTTGCCCAGAGAAGCTGTGTCTGCCCCATCCCTGGCAGCGTTCAAGGCCAGGTTGGATGGGGCTCGGAGCAGCCTGGTGTAGTGGAAGGTACCTTTGCTCATGGCAGGGGGCTGAACTTGGATGAGCTTTAGGGTTCCTTCCAAACAAAACTACTCTGTGATTCTCTGATTACTTTTTTTCCCCTAAGCAAATTTAAAACTGATGTTGAATATTATTAATGTGCTTATACAATTTTTTATTTTCTATGTAAAGTTGTGAGATATTGAATACATTTTAATTATATGTAACTAAAATATAATTTTACTGGATATAGGAGATATATTAAACCAACACAAGATGATTTATTTGCTAATTAATTTTTATTGTATTAGCAAGAGCATAATTTAATATCCAGTGTTGTATGGCTAAATCAACTTATTGAAGCACTTGAGAGGCTTTTGATCTGAGGATCAAAATGTGTCGGGTAACTCTGCTTTGCAAAATATGCAGCCTCAACAAATGGGCTATTGTTTCAGACAGGTACAGGGTGACACAGGTAGAGGATTAGCTAAATAAGGTGTTTGAGTGTCATGATCAATATCTCAGCTGGCTCTCTATTAATAAGGTAATTAATTGCCATAGCACAGGAGTGTCACCTGTATTTCACTGCATGTGGGAAGCTGCTGGGTATCTGGTGGTGTGCTGGGAGCTGATCATGGTTGTAGTTCTGGCATTTCCTGAAATGCTCACTTCTCGCTCCAGAACAAAAAGGAAGGAACACTCACCAGTATCGCACATCACACCTCTCCAGCCAACATCACATTCGCAGGAGCCATCCCCATCGATCCCACTGCTGCATTTCCCATGGACGCAAGTGCACACTGTGGAGAGAGATGGGAGGAAACCCTTGTCCCTAATCAGGGAAGCAGTGTGTGCAGCAAAGCAGTGAGGGGAAGGAAGGGCAGGAGGGATGCCCTGGATGGCACTTGATGGCACCTTCTGCTCTTGCCTATTTCAAGGATTGCTTTGGCATTTGCCTATTGGCTTCTACAACTACTATAACTACAAAATAAATCTGTATTCAAAATATGCTTATCTTTCCTCTATTCCTAAATACAGGGGCTGAAACTATTTTAATGGGAAAGCATTGGTGAAAAAGCAGTGCTGAAGAGGATTATTCTCACTAGAATACTGTTCTAAGCCTGTAGCATGCTACAGTAGGAGGCAACATCTCCAAAGAAGGGAGAAGAGATAAAATACCATAATAGGAAGGAAAAGGGCGTAATGGTGTTTTTAAGACTAGGTTTTGACATCTGACAAGACTAGCAAAAGTGCTGGTGAGGGGATGCTCTGTACCTTGATCACAGTTGAGGCCGTATTTGCCCTTGATGCAGCTTTCGCAGGCTGTACCGACAAACCCCTCTCCGCACTCACAGGTGCCTGTGCCGTTGATGCCATCCATGCAGACACCGTTTCCAAAGCAGGCATTCCCTGCTTTCCCTGGGCAGGGCTGGCACTGCTGCCCAAAGAAACCCGCGCAGCATTCCCTTTTCTGGAAACCCAGAAATGCTGTGTTGAGGGTTGGGGTAAGGGTAGCATGCAGGGAAGCAAGCACAGGTGTTGACTCTTGGCACTTCTGCTGGGTGGAGGGGAATTAAAGGTCTGGATTTTAAGCAGCACTTCAGGTCTACTGGTGTCTGCTATGTTCCTTACTGTGCTGGGGCTCAGGCTGCCACCCCAGCTCCTTTGTGGGACCTTCGGCACCCCAGGAAAAGGTGGCTGTGATTGCTGTGGTCAAGCATGGAGTTACCCTTCCCAAAGCTGTGCTCCCTCTGAGCCACATCAGCTCCCACCCCTTCCTATGCTGCAGCTGTCAGTGGCCTTTAACCTTCCAATCAGTGCTGCATCCAGAATAAAGGCCAATAAACATATTGTCAGGGGCTGCCTTAATGTGCTTTTAGTGGGGATTACAAGGAGGGTGAAGCTCAGGGACAGGGGTTCCTGGCTTTAACCACAACAGAAGTGGTGCACTCACAATGACCGTTTTAGCACACTTTGGTTGGCACCCAATCTGGATGGTGTATGTCCTCATGTTGTTTTCTGAGAGGATGCAGTATTTCTTCTCCCCTGCCTGAATGAAAATTAGAGTAATATTGATCAGCAACTTTCAACTGTTTCAGAAAACGGGACATTAGCTTAATGCACACTGTGCACTGGCTCACACATTGACAGTGAACATTAAGGAAATACTTTTAGAAATAAAAATGCATTGGTTAAATGTTTAGGTTTTTTTCCTAGCAGACATACGATCGACTTAACTCAGTGCCCTGTGGCATTTTAAAGATGCGTTTAATACTGCCTTTGCTTAGATTTAAACAGAATCTTTTTCTGAACTTTCACAAACATTTTTCTTTCTTTTTTTCTGACACATTTCCCATTCTTTCCAATTATTCTTGGAAAACTGAGAGCTAAATTTCTGCAAAACCAACTGTTGAAACACTGTCTGCTGGGACTGAACACAGCTGGGAATGATTGCTTGCTGAAGACTTGTTGGTCTCATTGTATACTTGTTAGGAGTTTAAGCATCCATCCAGCTGCTCATTGTAAAGGAAATGTTAACGTCTTTGAGTTTTACTGGTGAGCACTTTAGTTTGGCTTTGCCAGCCACTTACTTTAATGGGGTAGATGGGACTTGATCTGCTTTGGAATCCTAATACTGGCGTAATTAATTACAAAATAAAAAATAATAAAGGAAAATATGCTTGTGTAACCCCAGCAGAGGGAGTTTCCCAGAAAAGTTTAGGTGCCAAGAAGCTTTAGGCCATACTGTGTTTGACAGGGACCTGCTACATATTTGCAGTTCTTATGCGTCAGACATCCAAAGTCTCTATAATCTCCAAGTCTCCTTGTGACCCTAACTCACAGCATATTGCTGGGAACAGGTTGAGTTTGCCCCTTTTGTACCATCTCTGATTTGAAGGGCTTCTGTAATTCCTCCTGTAGCAAGCAAACTCCAGACTGCGTATCAGCTGCCTCAGTTTTGAGTGGTAGAGGTAACCTTTGCAGATTGAAGAGTCTTCAGTTGTCCCAATGCATAGCTTCAAGATAAAGCTGTCTTTAAGCTGCCCTTGATTTCTCTACCTTGCTTTCAAGGTGGTTGGAGGCAATTAACTATAAGCAATGTATGTAGCAGGCTGAAGAAACTGTGACAACTTTCGCTAAAACTGAGGCAATTATATTAAAACCAGGATTGAATACATCTATACTCAGTTTTGATTAAAAATATGTATACATTACCACTAATGATAAAATACTTACTATTTCTTTTGTTCCTGGGGGACAGCTTGATGGCTGTGAACAAATTCTGCATTTTTCCTTAAACAACACAAATGGTTAGCTGCTGTTAACAGATGGTATAGAGCTGCAGACAGCTTGTTTAATAGAAAATGCGTACTTTCCAGCTATACTTCTAAACCTAGCCCTTGGCATGCATAGTCATGATAGCCCCTGTGGTAAAGGTGATTAAAGTAGCTGCTCTGCTCAGAAAGGAAGATCATCCCCACCAGGGACACCTCACAGGAAGCCCCATCCCAGGAGTCAGGAGAAGGAAAGTTCTTTTGGATATTTCTCTTTGCTCTTCTAAAGCGATGCTTCCCAAGAGCCTTCCCATCTAAAGCACGATAAGAGGCAAATCCTGAGCTTGGACACAGCTTTCCTGTGGTGCAAGGGCAGCTTGGAAATGGAAAACTTGCACAGATGTGTATCTTGTGCTATATGTGTGTGAGAATAATTTCACAGTTTCTGCAAAATGCTTAGATACCTGTTGTACCCAGTACATGTTGTACACAGTACACAGTGACTAATATTATTCCTGTTTACTGAACTATGTCTTTGCTTTAACAAGGCTTAAATGAATGCTGAAGTATGTTACTGTGGGGAAAATTATTTTCCATGGTAAAACAAAGGCCTGTGTGCAAAGGACCTGACAAAGCAAAGCTTTGGAAAAGTCTGGTGTGAAATACACTCAAATATGGGACCGTATCCAATGGAAAAGCTGCAAAAGTTCAATCCTGTTAAATTTGCTTTCAGCAAACACAAGTCTCGCCTTTTCTTCGTGTAGTTTGTTGCATGCTTCATAGGAAGGGAGGTAAGCTTCCTGTTGGCTGTGCTTTTTGACTTGGGAGAAAAGACAAAAGAAACCTTCCTCTGCTAGCTTGAGGAAATCACATCCTATTCTTTAGAGGAATGTAAACCCATTTATATTTCATATGTAAAAGTAACAAAAGTGGGAGAATGTTCACTCTGAGCATAAGAGAAGTTCATGTGTATGTGCAGTGGAATGAAAATAAAATTTTTTCCTTAATAAAAATAATTTATTTTCCATTTTTCCTACTTGTTTGCTTTATAAACAAGTGACCTGGCTAAGAATATACTTAGAATAGTGCTTTACTATTATTTTTTTGAAAATTAAAGCTCAGGATTTTCTTAGTCCTGTGCTACTCTGATTATATTTTAACCAGGCTGTCAGTACACTGACTGCAAGATCAAAGTTGTCTTAATAGATGCTAAAACTCATATCTTTTGTGGAAAATATATGCATTCCTTCCTGGGAAAAAGTATCACATATCCTGTACATTTGAGCTCTGTTTGGCTATAGGTCTCTCAGATGGGCCTTTAAGTACCTATACAAACAGAACTACTTACTATGATCACTGTATCACTGATATCACATCTGTTCTTCTGGATTTCCAAGACCTTTCCCAACCCATGGATAATTCCTTTGTCTGTTGCAACGTTTGCATAGCTTATAGGTGAATCATTTATGAATAACTACAAAAGAAATGCAATCAGTTAGAAAGCAGCAGAGCTGAGTGATAGCCATATGGTAGCTAAAGCAACAGGGGTGAAAGAAAGAGCAATGTACAAGTCTCACTTCAGGAAAACCTATGAACATAGCTAATTTCAAGCACTTGCTCACATCCCAGTTGCTGCATTTAAGAGCTTCACTGGGCTGAAGGCCATAAGGTGACTTGCAGCATGTTGAAGTTTCTTAGCAACAGGATTTGGCAGAGTAGCCTTTTCTTCCAGAAGGTGTAAAGGTGAAGTGTTTGAAGAAGGAGCCTAAAGCAAGCCAAGAGCTGGGTTTCCTATCTGTGGGGGATGATGGGCTTCAGGGAAGCCCTTCCAGCAGCTGCGGCTTCAGGAAGGACTTTCATCATCTCACTCTTCTCCACACTCCTATTGAGTCCTCACCAGCAGCATCCCTATAAGCGATGCTTTTCTGAGGGTCTGCCATGGCCTGAGCAAAGAGCAGGGCTTGAAACCCCTTTAGTGAGAAGCTTTCTGTCTTCCCTTGCTTATGCTCAGAGGGATCTCTGGGACAGAGAAGGACCAAACTCTCCTCCCAGCTCTGCTGTAAATTTGGCTGTGTTGCTTAACCTTACCATGCCTGATTTTCCCATGAGTGGTATTGAAAGACAATTCATATTTGTTGCCCAGTGCTTTAAGCTTTTAGGATTAAAACTGGAGTAAATCCGTAGAAAATAGAATTAATGTTTTATAATTGAGGGCAGGTTTCTAATAGCTCTTAATGACTACTTTGCAACGCAGGCTTGTAGCAGCTAGAGATAGACATCCACCACAGGAGCTTCTAAAATGCAATGCTAAATGTGAACAGCACAATTGAAATCAAATTCAATCAAAGATTCCTTCAAGGGTGACTTGGAATTAAGCAGGTCTAAGAGAGGCATTTGAGTGGAAACTTTTGTGCTATTACATCCCAGAAGCTAATGGAAGGGGTGAACAGCTCCTTTTGACTGCATATTAGTGTAAAGTTGAAGCTGGCTTCATAAAAAGCAGGAAACCTGTTTCTCCAGCCAAGTGCAAACAACAGTACCTGGCCATCATGGAGGAAGACCCCAACCTGGTAGGAGAACCCTAGCATGGTCTCCCTGTGCATGCCGTTGTGCAGGTTGTTCTTCAGGAGCTTCTCAGCCAGCACAATGTGGTAGCGGATTTGGCTTTCACCCTGCAAACAAAGTAACATCACAAAGCAGGAAAAATTATTAGGGATAGATTTTCCCAAAGGGTACAAGGCAAACATAGATGGCTTGAGTTTGAGGAGAAGCTTCTCCAGCTGGCAGGTTATTTTGTATTTCCTACCATGGAAAGCCCACATTCCTATCATAATGGAAATGTAATTGACCATGGGGGACTAAAGGCTTGTTGAACTGGCAGGACCAAAGTTTGCTTGAGCTTAGTGGTGTCTCCTCCTGTGCACAGAACTGACTGATTCAGGGAAAAGTCAGTCAGATGACTTTTTAGGACTCGGAACTTCATTAGTTCATTGGACATGAAAAGTTGCGTATGTGCTTTTGTATTCTTCCCCATACCCATTCCTTTCTTTTGGGAATCCCTGCATCACTTATAGATGAATGTTTACAGTAAATTATAGGGTTTTTTGATGTTGTGTTTTTTTTTGTTGTTGTGGTTTTTTTTGTTGTTGTTGTTTGGTTATGTTTTGGTTTGTTTTTTGTTAAGGTCATTTTCAGTCAATAAAGTGTGGGAGCCACCACCTGTTAATGGGAGAGTTTTCTCCTCCTCATTGCTAGAGTGTATTTGCTTTTCATTGATGTGGTGAAATTGTTCTTTGTACATCAACATCTAGTAAGGACTTCCAAAGGTTTCTGCATCTTGTTCCAGAGCAGGGGACTCCCAGAGCTCTACCTGGCTTGGAGGAGGAGGAAGTAGGATGTTTTGTGGAGATTTGCAGATGTGAGAGAAGCTGGGGCATTTTGAGAGTTTTAGGAGCTGCCTAGACAACAGTTATAGTGCTGCTGCAGTTGTATGCCTTTGCAATAAAAGGTGCTTGCAGGAAATCCTGTTGCCTGCTGTCTTCTTGTTCTGAATGTTCATACTACTCCTCTTTCTTCCGCTCCTTCAAAAGCATGGGAAAGCAAGATACATAATGTTTCCTGGCTTTGCCCACAGGGTAAAATAGTGATCTTTACATCTTTTAAAGAGGAACCCATTCTATTTTGATTTCCTCAGATTTGACAAAGAAATATTTGCAGGAAAGAAGATGGGAACTAAGAGCTAATCTCCACCGGTGTTAAAATCTATTTAATCCTCCTGACCTGGATGCTTTGGAGAAAGTTAACTCTCACTGATCATTTCTGTCTTTCATCACCAGCAGGGTGAGAACAAAGCCTTGCTTCATCAAGGCTAAGAAATGGGCTCTTTTCGCTGTGTTGAGCTCCTCCCTCTGTGGCAGAGTTCTCCCAAGGTCTTTTCATGAAGAGGATAAGGCTTAGGCAGGCTTAACCTTAAGGTGTTTTCTGATTTTCTTTGTCAGGTTGTCACACCAGACAAGGTTGGGAGAGTGGAAGAAAGACAGAAGAAACACTGGTAAACTGTGGAAATTAAAAGGATTTCTTTGAATGTGTAACCTAAATCCAATGGGATTGATGTTTTATGTTTCTCTCAAAGTTTGTTATAAATGCTTCTTACAGTGATGCGGAAATGATGATGTTGTGTCATAAAACAATTAAAATAGCATTCAAAAGTCATTTGAGTAGATGTAGCTTGATCGTGTGTGATTCTTCCGGTGAGGCAGCAAATGGGGGTTTTGCTGTGGATCTGCTGGTTGGTGGAAAATATCCTGGGACGAGTCATTTGAACCCTGTACTGCTCAGCTTCCTGGCTGTAAATGGAGACTGTGAAAGTAGGGACCGAGTGTGGCAGCGTAAATATTTATGGAAGAGGCAGGGGAGTATCAATGTCATTGAGCAAGTCATGGGAGAAGCTTCCTCTGCAAGGTGTGGCTGTCGATATGTGCATTCAGTAAAGTGGTTTCAAACTGGAACAAATATGAAGAAAGGCGCTGGGGTGATGCAGGAAGTGATAGTTTATTCTGGGAGGAGACTGACAGGCTTGAGAAGGCTCTTTGGCCTTGTAAATATGTCAGGACATAAATGCCAGAAAATTGTTTCAGCTAAAGCATACTCCTGGCATTAGAATAAAGGGATATAAACTGGCCAGAGGTGTGCTGTCAAAATAACATAAACTAGCTCTGGGCATGAGGACTGAGGTCAGAAGGGGAGGTGGGATGGCGTTGTCTGTGATGATGGTGAGCTGGTGACCAGGTCGGGCATGAGCCTGGTGTAGGGCTCCTTGGGGTGGGCAGCAGCAACAGGCTTTGCCTAAGGGAATTTTCCTAGCCAAGAGAACTTTAGTAAGTTTTCAGAGCCCTGGGATGACCAGTGGTGGTTGTAAACTGGGATTAGAGATGGCCTGCAGAAAGGTGATAGTGTTCTTGCAGGAGTGACAAGGCAAGCATCTGGATAGTTTCAGAAAGAGTCAGAATGTTCTGTGGGATTATTAATGACAAGGTTACCAGTGATGTTGGGGACTAGACTTGTTCACCTAGGAAACTCGTTTCAGGGTTATTCCTGGTCATTCCTCTCCTGATCTTTGCAAGTCTATTGATGAAATGTCTTGGATATTATATTTCTGTGTCATCTCAATCCATCCACTTGAAACTGGGATGAGATTACTGAGTTTTTAAGACAAGTCTTATAAGTAATACTTACCAGGGTAGCAAACTTTTTATCCCTTAGGTAATCTTCTATGGCATCATTATTCGGGGCAAAGACTGTGTATGTGTTTGCAGCTTCTATTTCATTTGCCAGGTTGTATTGCTGTTATGGAACACATAAACAAAAATCAGAGTGGCCACTGACAGTCTGATACCAGTCCAGATGCAGACAAAGCAGAGAACTGCTGCCATTCTTAAAAGTGTGAGAGCTTACAACAATGTAGCCTCTGAAAATGGAGTAATCGGGCATTTGCTCCAGACGGGCCAGCAGCCTTGGCATGACAGTGCTATGGAGGGGGGTCAGAACCTGAAAAGGAAGCAGATATCCCATATCAGTGCTTGTATACATGCTGTGGTTGAACCTGCAAGGATCAGATGCAGGCCAAAATGCTGTTTTGTGTAAATACTTCTTTTCCAGAGGGAACAGATCCTCCCTCTGCAGCCATATACCTTATCAATGACATGTATGATTCCATTTGTGGATGCGATGTCACCAGCCACGATGTGAGCACCCTCAAGGGTGAGGTTCTGAGAAAGAGAAAGAGGAGAGAGAGGGTTTGCTTTCTCATTGCAGGGGTGGCATTTTTCCATTGGTTCATGCTATGGATTCCCACACCTTCCCAAAAGCTTGCCGGGGGCTCCACTTGCCTCAGTCCACACTCAGGGAACCATGTGCATGGGAGGTGACTTTGGGACTCTGTTCTGTTTCCTGTGTTCAGACCAGCAAAACCATGGGGCTGCTTGTACTGGGGTGGTTATGGGGTGGGCGTGCTCAATCCTAACCCATGGCAGGGTGAAGCCCTGTTGCCAATTCATGCCCTCCCAATTTTGTGCAGCTTTGAAAGACCCCATTCATGATTTTTCCCTCTGGGCATGGAGGTGGGAGGAAGTTTTCCCTTCCTTAATGGGGGTGAAGTGCTTAAATGTACCATATGTATTTCCAGAAAATCCTCCTTAGAACATGGAGTACTAAATAAAAAGGCTGAGGGGGAAGGACTGTCAGTTCTTTTACTTATCATTAAAAATACCTTCGGGTGATTTGGGACTATCAAGTTGTGGGCAAAGTATCATTGCTTTCTCCTACCTTCCCAGTTCCCTAAAATAAGTTACTTGGTTTCCTTGGTGCCCTTTGTCTTAAATTTGTCCACACAGGCTGCTCCAGGGGAACCATGCTTTTCCTGGGGTACAAGACTGTCCAGTGTTTGCAGCAGCTACTGGGACATTAAGAATAAATAATACTGGGGACAAATTGCAGCTAGGCAAAGTGGTGGAGAAAATCAAGTTAATGTTTCCCCCAGAGGGCCCAATATAATTGATCTATTCCTTTAATTTTATGTCATGGTCTTTTTTTAAATGCATCTACAATGTGTGGTTTTGTAATACAAGGAAGTTGGTGGCAGTGATAGAGTTTGCTGTGTGATACCACAGTGGTTTGCAGGTTATCTCACCCCATTTTCTTTAGACAAGCGTAGGAAGTTGCTCTGTAGAGATGTTGGCAGCATGTCAGAGGATGATAAATTCTGGAAATCAGCAAAGCTATAAGCTCCTGTCAATACATGATACCTGAAAGGAATTAAATGGATGTGAAAGTGTTGTATTTTCTCTCTTTTCCCAGTAAATATGCTTAGTGTGTCTGAAACTGTGGTCTAAAGCAGGAACTATTTGTACAATACCTAGTTCAGCTATGTTCTGATTTTAGCTTAGCCTTTAAGCATTTCGGACATAACACAAATAATGCCTTTGTTTCCAGTGGAGCTGCTACAGAGATTTATACCATTCTAACTAGAGGAGGAATCCTATGACCCTCCCTTAAAATTATAATAGCTGTCTTGCTCTAGTGGCTTCAAACCAAAGGCTTATTTGCCATGGAAAGTAATTCATTAAAAACCCCTAAACCCTGAAACATTAACATACTTCAGTAGAGTTGGGATGTTACTCTTTGACATCCAAAAGGCTTTCTCGTCTTCATCCATGTTTTCAATTGCTTGCAGAGAAGGCACAAGGACAGTTAGGTTTGAGGTGCTGGACAACACCGAGTTTATCTCAGCCTCCTGCATGGAAGTAAATAGGGTAAAATAATTCATCCTAAGGATGATCTATAAATAGCATCTGGCAACTTAGCAAGGTGGAATATGTGATGTGCTTTGTGACCAGCCTGGAAAGGAAAAACTATTAAACCGAGCAATGACTTGAACAAAACTACTTAGAGCTGTACAAAATGGTAAATGGGTGTCTATTTTTTACAGACTAGATTGCAAGCATTTAAAGGGCAGAAGCACTGTTTAGGTCAGAATTATTTTTTGTGATGAAACACGTAAGTTTCATCCTACAAAAGTTACTTTGACTCATGGATTCTGTTTTATGCACTTAAATGTCAAAATTAAATCATGGTGATAAATATGAGTGGCTGCTGATAACTTCTACTGGTAACTACTGAGAACCTGCTTTTACAGAGCACGTCATGCTATTTAGTAGATAGAAGGATTATGAACTGTGAAATAAGAAACCCACATGACACAGTGTTCTCATTTGACACAAGACTATTTAACATGGCTGGGATTTTTGCAGATGTCCAAAGGATATCTGTGCCCACTAGTTTGCTGTGACAGCTCTAATTTTAGATGGGGGATGTGGGCTCTGTATCGTGCAGGGACTGATTCATCTTCCATATGTTTGTATCTGCCTTAAGGATGGGGAGAGCCTCCACTGGAGATTTTTCCAGTGTGCGGATTTTTTTGTGGCGTAGATTAAGGAGAGGTAAAGGTTTGAATGCTGAAGATGTGAGTCTCTTGACTTTTCACTGGCTCCACAACTTTTGAGACAGCCAAACTTGAGGGAGCAGTATGAGCTTGAGTTCTACCTTTTGCAGCTCGTATGCTGCCTGGAAGATGACTTGTTTTGCATAGTCTTTCAATACTGGGTTTTAAGTCAAGAAGGGAACCAGCTCCCTTAAATAGCTGGGGATTTTGTCTCTGTTAAGATCATCCATCTTTCTAGTCATCATCACTGTCACCTTCCAAATATTTAAATTTAGAAATAGCAACAGACTTCCTCTTCTCATCCTTCCTGACCAGCAAGAAAACTATTTGGTTATAAAAAGTGGTAAACATCACATTCCTGCACAAGCACGAAGTTAAGAACCCCACAGACGGATATATCTCCCTATTTTGCTCATGTTTGTAGCTACCATTATTTAAGGAATACTGTTTCTTTGAAGCGTAACAGAGATTTCCACATCTCTGTTTCAACAGGTTATACAGAATCTGTGTTCTGATTCCTCCTCCTCCCTCATTATCTAAAGAGCACATTAGCAGGTGAACAACCCTTCCTATTGTGCTCGTTTCCTTAACTTAATTAGTTTCTCTTTACAGTCTATGGTGCTGCAATAAGCCCAGGGCCAGGCAGGTAACTGATTTAAATTAGCCACATTGGCCTTTCTTTTAAGCAGCTCTCTGAGGTCCCTGCTGCAACTTTGTGCTTTAAGGATCCCTAAGCTATTTAACTTTTAAAAGCATGAAAACAGCTAATATGCTGTGCCTTCTGTTTTTGATGCTGTTCATTAGCATATCGCTGTTCCTTTCTCTTTGCCACTATTTGCTATACACTTCTTATACTTAGATTTTAAGCTTTTGTAGGGGAAGCTGGTTTTGAACTCTATTCATACAATGTTAGCCACAGTAGGGTAAGGACCTCTAATGTTCCTGCTCCCCGAGTAATAAATAATAGAATGTGAAAATGTAAATAAAGAGTGAAAATCAATATGTCTAGAACGGTGGTGTTTTTTAAATCTAGATTGGTATTTCTTCCCTAATCTGGAGCCAAACAAGCTAGTGTCTTCCTTCATTTCCTGCACCTCAGTCAACCCCACACAGACTGAGTTTTCTCCACCTTGATTGCTGCGGCAGCAGCACACTCACCAGCCATACAGCTACATTTTCCTGCCACGGGGCACAGTCAAAATGAAGAGGGTAAGGCATTGCCTTCTCTCTCCAATAGTATTTTTATTGCATGAGAGAAGTTGGAAGCAGCCACTTAGAGGCATATTCAGGCTCTGCTTGTACCCTGCTGCTTGTCATCTGGACTAAAGTATATACATGTACAGAGCTAGCCATTGCTTGTGTAGTCCCCTGCTCCAGAAGGTGGGCTTGTAACTAGCTCTTCTGCTTGTGGAGCTTTCTTACTTGCCTGAATTTGGGATAAGAATTTGGTTTTCAGGCAGAAATAGGGAATCAGAGGATCAGCCCTGCCATGGCTGGTGGGAGAGGCATTCTGACGCTTCTCCAGTGGTTGGCCCTCTGCTCTGTGATGGGAATATTGCAATGAGATTCCCATCTCTATAGCCTAAGAGGCTTATGTATTTATGCAAACTTGAACATACTAAAAAAATCAACCACGAAGTGTACTTACATTAACCCATTGGTTAAATGAAGCTGCTTCTGACAGAGTGGATAACTCCTGATTAGAAAGAGAAAGAGAGCAATGAGTATGTAAGATATAATTAGCTGTATCAAAGTACTGTAGCTGTAGCTTGTGGTGTAATCAGCTGTGTCTGGCCTGGCTGATGTAACATGGAGGAGGAGGTTTTCAGCATGTATTAAAAAGGGAGGACATTCATGTTTTTCTAGTACTGTTACTTTCTGGTAATGGGAATGGTGAGTTACCAGCTCTTCTGAAAACAGGCCATCTATTGCTTAGGTGTATTACGCATACCTGATCTTGGTACCTAAAGTGTACTGACCCCAGGCCAAGTGTTAATATTCTAGGAATCTAAAACTTTTCTCAAGTTCATGGAAAATTAACTGAAAGATGATATGTTGTTTTGGTTGGTATATGTACAGCATTTTACATATCATCCTGAAAGTAGAGAGCCTTTATTCTGCCACTGTACTCAGAACAGTGAGTGAGATAAATGATGGTATGAGCAGGGATGGCAGGTAGCACTTAGAGCCATGTAAGATTATTGCCAGTGGCTGGGACAGCTGACACTTCCATTTTTTCCTGTGCTGTTAAATGCATATTTATTTCACCATTTTACTTGTTTTGGTTTTATTTGCCTGCAGGTCAGTATGGTTTGTTTTAGCATGATAAATTGATGTTTTCACTGAGACAGACCTCAGGGCAGAACTTCACAAGAGCTATCTGCTCGCTGGGAGGTGAGTGCTTAGCACATCTGCAGGTTAGGCCTCTGGGGCTGCCATTTTTCAGTTTGTCTTAAGAAATATGCTCAGATCCCTTAGGCCCCTTTCCAAGCCGTGTTTGTAAACACAACAGATCATTTTTGTATCGGACAAGTGCCTCCAGCTGGAACAGTGTTTGCAGGTAGCATTGGTGGGCATCATATTTTTCTGTTTATAATGGCTTTGCGATCTCTCTGGTTATGATCCAGTGTGAGGACTGTGCTCAGAGAAGATGTCCATCTTACTTACATCTGCAGCATTTCCATAGCAGATTCTGCCATCTCCTTCATAGCCCTTTGGGCACACGCACTTCCAGCCATGAGAGGACTCAAGCTGACAAGTTGCCTTTGAACCAGAAAGAGAGAAAATTTGTCAAATACTCGGGAGCCCACTGGAGAGCAAGGATGGCATCTAAAGGCCCTTCTGAAACCTATTCATATACAAACATGAACTTAACATGATGCATAGACATCCTCACCCTCCTGTAGGACAAACTCCACCAGCTTTGGGCACTAACTCCCTCACATGCCCACCATTTCCTAAATCTGTAGAAATATAAACTCTTGCTCGACCCTTTCTTACTTTCTCTGTGCATAAACTGAGCCCTGTTCCTTCACCCAACTATACCAGATTAGTCTTATGCTCTCCATTGCTCTTCCTTTTAGCTCTGTTCCTGTGTTCTGCCTGAGGCTGCTGTGTCTCTTGTAGGTGCTACAGAGCACCGCAGAGCCTGCGGGTCAGTTGAACCCATGCAGTTGCAGATAAAGCTTATAGATGCCCGTGTAGAGATGACTTGGCTAAGCATCCCAACAGGCTAATGCATCCAAATTGAAATTGCTGGTGGAGAAGCAGCATGCATTTATTCCAGGCTTGAGATAGTACATTTAGGATTGGGAGCAGCCCTTGTAGTCTGTCCTTAGCACATGTACCAGACTGATGTGGTTCATGTAGCATTTTTGGTGCTTGAGCACTGCTTGGAAAGCTTTGTTCTAATTCAAATGGAAATTGCAGGCTTGAAATGGCAAGGAAAATTTATGGTGTGTGCAGGAGGCAAGGTGTGATATGTATCTGAACACTTTGTTCAGGGAATGATTAATAACTCACCAAATGATGGCATTTTCCATTTTGTTCGAGGCATGAGTTTATGGGTGTGCACTCCACTCCATTCCCCCGAAATCCATCCTTACACTTGCAGTCATTCTGTTGTTTTAATAAAACACTGCAATTCATTAAAGTGACTAAAATTGTGCGCATATTCTAGACATGGTGAATTAGTCTATCTATCTTTCTGTGTAGTTCCTTACTTCAGTGGAATGACACTGATTCATATATCCAGAAGACCTTTATACCTGACATCTACTAGCGTGCTTACTAAAAAATATTTGCTGCCAGAACACTCCATGTAGTGGGGAAGGAGCGCTGGGATAGGAACTGAAGGAGACTGCCTAGTGTAGAGAGTGCTGTATGGGAATAACCTTGCGGCTCTGAGGGAGAGGAGAATTCGGGGAAGAAAACGTGGTGGGAAGCACAGGCAGAGTAAAATGGGTGAGAACTAGTGCCTAATGAATGTGAGAGGACATACCTGACCCGGTCCAATGTATATGCAGGTGGCATTTTCGTGGCACCCTGCCACTGTGGGCAGCAGGCAGTTGTTGATGGCTGAGCAGTCTCTTCCATTGCCTGTCCATCCTGCCTGGCAAACGCATGTGTGCTTTCCTGGGCCAGCCTGAATGCATTCGGCCTGGGGGGATGCAGAAGCTTCTGTTTAGGACAGGTAAGTGGCATCTGGCTTTAGGTGTAAGGCTTGTCTAAGCAACAGTGATGCCGCTGTCTGGGGAAAGAGCTTGAAACTGCAGTGAAAACTGTGACTCTTCCTTCTGCAAGTTTCTGGCCAAACCTACTTTTCTATGGTGTCAGGCTATATGGAAAAAGTAGGTACTTACATTGATATTGCAGCCACCTGTGTTTAAAGCAGCACAAGGATCAACTTTGCTGCAGCTCATACCATCTCCCTCATAACCAGGTTTGCAAACACAGCTGTAGAGAAAGAGGAGAGGCATTAAACATGATAGGACAGCTGTAAAGTGAAGCAGTTGGTTTTCCACTGTAACATGTTTTTTATAAGCAGCTTAAATTGGTAACCTTGGATTCACGATGCATATATTATGTTGTTTGTTTGAGGGTTTTTTTTCCCCACAAAATATTGACTGGCTTAATTAAGACAAATCAGGGATCCATTCTCTGTGTATGAGATGGGAAGTGAAATTAGTTTTGACATGATGGTCTATTCGCAGAGGTGAGCTGGTAGCTCTGAATTAATTATGAGCTGGGATTGCTCGCTCTTTCAGTGACACAGAAGGCAGCTCTTTCCCTGAAATGCATGCAAGAAAATGAGCCACGCCATTTCCCCGGGTTGTCCTCCCGGATTAATCTATACTGGAGGGAATTTCTTAAGCACTCAAATTGCACAGCATTCCCCATCCTACAACCACCCCCATCTGTGGTGACTGTCGTGGTTTTAGCTCATTATGAATACACTGCAGCAAGAGGCAAACTTGCTGTATGTGAAAGTGAGCATGAGGCAAGCAGCAGGCATCTGTAACAGTAAGAGAGTTTTGTGACCCATCCTGGAGAGCCTATCTGTGGCATGCAAACCTTAGCTGAGCTGATCTGAGTGAACTGTCTGTCCCCAAACTGCTTGAGAATTTAATTGTTTTTCAGCAAAGCTCAGACTCCTCATTCACTGAAGAGATGGTCAGAAATAAGAGCTTCCTAAGAGAGCTTTTGTAGATCTTGGTAGGAAGGCAGCCTTCCAAACAAGGGTTAGATCTGTATGAATATATCAGTGTTAAATATAAGGTGGAGGGGTAGGGCGCTGAGAACTCTTGATTACTATCTTGCAACTCAGGGCTGAGGTGGGGCATGTTTATGCTTATTTGCTGCATAACAGTACTTCAGTGGCTGATGTCTGTGTACTGCTACACAGTGCTGTTTTGATCAAGCAAATGGGAGAGAGCCGCAGCATAGTTAATATTAATTAGATGCAAGCTACTGACTTACCTCATTGCACCATCGCTAAGCTGACAGTCTGCATGCGCATGACAGAACTGTAGAGAGGGATCGCAGGGAACAATCTGCTTATCACAGAGTTTCCCAGTGTATCCACTTCTGCATGATCCAGGAAGACAGATCCCGTCACTGTCTATTTGGTTGTTGCACTTCCCATAAACGCAGAGGCATTCTAGCAGAGATAAATTACAATGTGCAATTCCATAATTGGAAAAGCTGTCTATTCTTACATAGCACTTATGAATCAGGTCCTCCATTCTTTTTCTTCTAGTATCTAAACTTGTATATTTTTAAAGTCTTACTTTGTTGAGGAACTTACTATTTATTTATCATATCCTTGCCTTTTCAGGTGTGCTTTAAGGGTAACTATTTAAAATCTGTTGTATCTTTACAGTACATTTATCTATCAATGAATTTCAAAGTACTTCAGAAAAGGTTGAGCAAAATACTGTGTCCTACGCTATTAAGGCTGAAATTATTTCATTGCACAACTTTTGGTGTCGTTTCAGCGATATGGGAAGCCTTTTAATGTTGAGTCCGCAATGCTACAAAGTGCATAGTGCTGGGCTGGTATACAGAGCAGCAGCACAGACCTATAATCACTTTGCTGGGACTGGACTGATTAGTGCTGCTGGGAGGTGCAGCAATGTGCCCAAAGGACTTGGTAGGTAAGCCTTCTGCAATCCCAAGAAGTGCCAGTGGTGAATAGTTAAGCCAACGCGTACTGCTTTGGTGGGGCTGCAGTTTAGGCAATACCACCTTTTCTTATGGGACTTGTTTCTCAGTTTTTGTCCATGTACCTGTGAACTTTTGAGTGAGCTGTGCTTCATGAATGACATAGCAAAAAAGACTAAACCCAATTTTGTAGATGGGGAATATATCTATATTTGCTGGTTTATATTCTGTAGACTCTCAAATGTAGTATGGTTTGACATAGCAGGAATAAATTTGTCAGTATATAGAAGATGACTGCTGAAACTATAAGCTGTTTTGCAGATCATAAGTTATTCAGTAAAGATGGTTATTAAGTGGCCCTAAACACAATCTGTTTATAGTCTTAGCTGTTCTTATTTTACATATGTTCGTCATTGCAGGCAGAATCTGCTCTGTGGTGGGCAGTACTAGATGGGAATGGAATAGCAAAGATCTTCTTTTCCATAACTTGTGTGAGGGAGACAGAAATGAAAGGAACAATAAATTAGTATACAGCAAGCTATGGCCTCCGCAGAAAGTCCAGTTAAGTCAGTGAGAAGATTTTCACTGACTGCGGGCTTATGATGTATCCCTTTGAAATAAGAAATGGAAGTACCCCAGAGACATCTTTCTCATCTGACACAGAGAATGTTTGCCGAGAAGTTAACTCCTACCTTAATGTTACTAGGGTCCAAAAGAAACAGTTATGCTGAGGAAGTACGGCTGTACTTACCTTTGTCACACTGAGGACCGTATTTGCCAGGGTCTGAGCAAAACTGACAGTGTGAGCCTTGAAATGCTGCAGCACAAATACAGGTGCCATTTCCACCCATGCCGTCCATGCACTGTGATAGTGGAAAAGAGGTGATTTCTATGTATAAATTGAAATGAATTTTTATCCTTCTCCCAGAGAAGAGACTATGTGCCTCTCCATATTATTGACTGTGATAGACTACCAGGAAGAACCTCAGCTTTGAATTAAAAACAGGCTTCTGGGACACAGCTTATGCTTCCCTCCATGGGAATTCAGGGTGCTGCCAGATGCTCTGCTTACCTGACCATTTCCTGAGCAGGGTTTGGAAAACCCTCCTGGGCATGGACTGCAGTCAGGGCCGAAGAAGCCTTTGCAGCATTTTGGTTCCTGTGAAATAAAGCAATATCCCCTCTTTTAGTGCCTTAGTGAGGAGGCAGTGTATGAAAGACAACTCTCCATCACGTTTTGTCTCTCTGGCAAAGGCCCATAGGGGTAGCTGGCTCTTAAAAGGCTTGTGTGGAACCAGAACCGCCCCTGCAATGGCCTTGTTAAAACCAGGAGGGGGGTTGGCAGCCTACAAAGGGGATACACAGACCACCATATCCTTCCCTTGTTCTCGTCAGACTCATCAGTGTTAGAAATCCCTGTCCTCTTGCCACTTACAAATGTACCCGTGTGTGTCTGCTTGTATTGTGTGCACTCTCGTATTTGGCGGTAGGAATGCACTGCAGTTCAGAGGCAGGCAGCCTCCTTTGCATCTGAGGTCAGAAACTTGGAGATATGCTTTACCCCAGGGAGATGCTGCGAAAGCCAGACATGCTGCTTTGATCTTCTCCCTTCCCCTCTGCACCATTGTGGCATTTAGCCACTACATAGCCCTAAATGTTTTTCTCAGCTGCATCTTTTGTTTTATTCATGAATTTGCTGCTTGATCCATTTGTTTATCAAGAGCACAGAAAACGTATTAGAAAAAAAACAACCCTCATTTACATGTGTGATTCTTTTCTCCCAAGTAACAAGTGACAGGACAAGAGGTAACAGCCTCAAGCTGCGTCAGCGGAGGTTTAGATTTGATATTAGGAAAAAATTCTTCACCAAAAGGGTGATCAGGCATTGGAACAGGCTGCCCAGGGCAGTGGTGGAATCATCATCCCTGGAAGTATTCACAAGCATGTAAATGAGACCCTCAGTGTCATGGTTTAGCGGTGGACTTGGCAGTCCTGGGGTAATGATTGGATTTGATTGTCTTAAAGGTCTTTTCCAACCTAAATGATTCTGTGATTCAAGGGAAAGGAATTAGCAAAAGGCTCTCAGAGCTTATGGATTTATTAGACTTCTCTGCTTGTTGCTTAATGGTGGTTATGAAATGCAGAATCTATTTAGGAGCCCCAGGATCCAGAAAGCTGTACTTCTCATGGGCTAATGACTTCTGCAAGGACTAGGTTTGCCAAGCAGAGCAAGTGGAGCATGGTTCTTAGAAGCATTTCCTATTTATTGTTACCCCATACTGTGTGAAGTCCTGGGACAGAAGTGGCTGTGACCAGGGGTGATCAAGCTGTCCTGTTTGTGGGTGAAGCTGTATGGCGTAATGACAACACCTGGGCTTGGAACCTTACTTTAAAATCCTGCTTTACAGAGTATGAGTGCAGTTAATAGCATATGGCAACTAAAAATCTCTCTGGAATGTGCCTGGTATTTTGCTCTAAGTTTTACAGTCAGTCCTCTCAGCCCCCTGTAGAAGGGTATGGAAACTATATGGACATCTCCCTACATCTTTCAACTCCAAAAGGAAAGTTCACAATGCAAAAGACAGCATTTTGGGAAACTTTTATATACATTTCACCTTAAGGAATCATAACTCTGTACCTTTATTGTTACATTGCAGGCTCTAGCACAGCCAGTTTTTTGAAAGGTTGGGCCTTCAATAATGCATCTTCTTTTCAAGAAAGGCTGAAACATGCACAAAGTGAAAGCATTAGTGCTTCTAGGCAATGTAAAGTTCTGTGATATAGTCTTACTATCCCAACATAATTTAACTGGAGAACAGTAAGTACTTTGCTATAGAGTTGCATTTAAAAATGTTTTAAGTTATGCATTTTTCATAAGATGAATTTTCTTTTCATTTTTACTGAGTAAATGGCATGTAGGTTATTACTGAGGCATACAGGACTAACTACCAATGAGTTTTTATAACATGGGGAATAAAATTCCTGTGGTAGCTAGACTCCAGTTTTGTGTGTGGAGAAACATGCAGCCAGATTTGCATCTCTTAGATGCAAAGCAGATGGGAGGGTTTCTGTTCTTTCTGAAGCTGCTTCTGTTGACAGTTACTTCTGGGAGGATGCTTAATCAAAGGAAATTTTTAACAGATGTGAGGTCTATTTTAAATCTATTCCTCCTCTGTTTTTAATTCCCTGACTCTCAAAGTGTAATCATAGCAATTCTCATTCCTCACCTCCCTCTTCTGACAAAGCCTGTCTGAAACAGATTTTACTTAACCTGGGAAGAGTCAGAGCTTCTATGAAGTCTACAAAGGATCTTGCAACAGTAAAAAAATAATGCTGAAATCACCTGATGATTCAGTTGTTGCCTAGAAGAGACCAAAGTAGTGTCTATATTTGTATTTTTATGTGGCCTCTTGTATTCATATCTGGTTCTTTTTCTCATTGTATTGGGAGAGCAGTAATCAATGCATGGGACCCCTTCCCTCTAAGCATTTTGTACAGTTGGGGTATCTGTCACTTACGATGGGCTTTGAATCCTGAGGACAGGGAGCCATTGCTTGTGATAAACAACTTGTACAGAGGCCCTAGATGGAAACAATTATGTTAGTGATTTGAAATGGTGTTAAATCAACTACTGAGATGCATACTTATGGAAAATATGCTCTGTACATTTTAAGTACATCTGTTCTATGACTTTTAACTCTTATAACATGGATCAGGAACTGAACAGCAGCACCAGGGCTATATCTGCTGGTTCTGATTTTTCCTGAGTGGCTGTTCATTTCCACCTTCCTCCTTTTATCTTCATCTGTCCTTCCCCCGCTCCCTTATTTTAAACAATTGGAAGCTTCCCAAACAGAAGATAAACATGGGCATGAATGCACTGGCGTTCTTTGCTCAATCCTATATATTAACTAACATTGTCTGAAGGTCTAGTGCAGTCTCATAACTTCTGGGAGAATTTTTTATTTCATCCTAGGAAGACCACAAATTAATGGTCTCATACATACACAGCATGAACAGAAATTTGTCTTGTGTATAGGCAGGCAGTGAAGAGAAAAATATTCTTTGCTTCCATGCCGTAGATCCTGTACTCCACTGTGATCCACTGGTATATAGCTATTTTTATGTCTTCACTTTTTGGTTGCCTTTCCCCACTAGCTAATTTATCACCATGTGGTAGTGACAGTGGCAATTACGGCACCAAGGAGATACAAACTCCAGTGGCAGTTTTAAAGATGAGTCCTCTGACAAGCTCAACATGCAATAACTTCAGAGATTCTCAGCTTTTCAGAGGCTGAATATGGAGTTTGTCAAAGCTGTGTTGCTTGTGACTGCTAATGTCTTGTGTTTCAACCAAGTTAGAATAAATCCTAGAGCTAGCACTCTATGCGTTACCTCACTGTGTTTCATAGTCATCAGACAAGTGACCGTGAACACGAATTATGGCATTTTACTCACAGATTAAGCACTAGAAACATGGGGGAAAAAAATCAGGTATTGTTTTGGATTTAATATTCCTCATGGTGTACAGCAGTTAAAGGAATAAAGGCCCAGACTTACAAAAGCAATTTGGGCATCAAATAGTTGAGGTTTGTGGTTCAGACGTATTTTGTTGAATACACTTGGGCATTGAAAAGCTCTTTGATAAGCTGTGAAGTCATGGCTGAAGCTGTCTCAGGATCTTCCCTTTCTTTGTGTTTCTGAAAATCCCTGCAAGTGCCTATTTGCTGCCTTAGAACTTAAAAAATCTGTTTGCTGTGGAAAATGTTTCTCTCTATTGGCATCACTCTCCTGATGCTTTGTGCAACTCAGTGTCACCTACTCACTCCTTTTCTCTGCCTGGGATGGTTTCAGCCGTTGATGTGTACCTGCTGCCTTCTTTTCCTGAGGATGGGGGTCCTGTCTCTTCCCTCTGCCTTGCCACAGAGGGGAGCAGAAAAAAGCATCTTCACTTCCACACAAGGTCAGATCCACATGTTTTCAGCAGTAGGTTAAAACACTGTCTTTGCACTGAAGTAATTGAAGCATAGATATATATTTCTGTACATCAGGTCTGCTGTGGGAGCAATGACCTCTGGGAGGAGGTGGAGCAGACAGCTGGGGACAGCTACTGCTGCTTCATTGCTCAGAGCACCTCTTGTCAGAGGTCATCAAAACTGGCCACAGTCCACAGGCAGGTACTGAGGACCTGTTGTCCCTGTGCTCTTTGTGGCAATGTGGATAAGCACTGGTGTCATTCAGTTCAGCTCAGGTGCAGCTTTCAGTGTTTTGAGTATGGCTACATGGGTACATATGCATTAGCATTATGGTTTTGTCTTTTAGGATGTAAAGTTCTTGTAGGTGTGTATACCTGCTTGTTCCTACAAAGTTTGTCTCTTTTAACTGCTACCACAAGTATTATTTATGAGGTGGTATTATTCCCATTTTCTGAGAGTGGAGAATATGCATGGCGAAAGGTAAGAACAGCAAAGTCATTGTTTCCTTCTGGTGTTCTCCTTGGTAGCAGTGCTCTGCTTAAAGCCTTGGATATTAAACTATATTTTAAACTATGCACAAAGCTTTCAAAGGTGACAAAGACACCTAATTCAATTTGGGGAGCAGTTTTTGTGACAGATGCTGTTTCATCTTTAAATCATTTTTCTGTGTTGCTTTAGGAGTGATTGATGTCAGACATAGACTGTAGGTAGGGTTTTGGTTAGGAATTCAGATTACTAAAGTGTTTTGGGTCTTGATTGCTTTTTGTATTGGAGATTGCAGCTCATCACTCTGCCTGGTTTATGATTGCATTGCACATATGGCATTCTGTAGTTACTGCCAGAAGTAATAGTTCTTTACTGTGCCAGCTCTTGTGTTTTTTTCATTGCATTTTGATGCTGTCCAGCTCTGTTGGGAACCTCTTTCAAGGCTGTGGTTCTGGACTGTTGTAAGTTAAGATAGTAAATGTTTTGCATCACTGTACCAGAACTGTTAGTGGCCCAGATTCGTGCTTGAACATAGTCCAGTAACAGCTCATTGGAGCCACGCTTACTGCAAACTAAAAGCTCAGTCGGATACTTGGTCGTCTTGCCAGAAATAGTGTCTGAATGTTACCAAATGTAAAGGCCTGTACTGTGTAACCAAACTGAACAAGTTATGTCAAAGTTTACCTCTGGAAATATGAAAGTGTTTGTGATTCCTAATTTGGGGGGAAAAAAAAAGGAAGAAAGCAGAGCTGGGGGAAATTGTGGCTTCTGAAAAGGACATATTTCTGATATATAAATACAAAGTTAATAATTAAGTTAGTATTTTAACTTGCTGGCTCCTTTCCCTGCATACTTAGTAGAAATGAAAATACTGATCCTGAGTAGTTTCCCTGGGAACTTGACACTGCTTACCGTGTTTGCACAGATGGGAATCAGGAACTGGAGGAAAAGGTTTGGCTGGAGAGACAACATATTTGCATATACTACTAGATGATACTGCAAGAACTAGATGTGTTAAAGTGGTTTAGGATGTGCCCATATGAGTTATTTGTTTGCAAATTACTTGTATAGGTGCAGTAATGCTACCCAGGTGGCTGTATGTGATTGATATATGAATTTCAAAAAATACGCCTTTTTTTTAAGAGGCAATGTCAGAGAAAGTAGTAAAGAAGACGCTGGAGTGCTTTGCATGGAGCACGTAAGAACTGTTGATTTTGTTGTGATTCTCTTACCATTGCGACTTCGCTTCTTGTCTCATCACACCGATGTGGTAGAATTGGAACAATTGTGGGTGGGATAAGAACTCCTGCTAGGGTATAAATGCGACCGTTTTTTGCAACAATATCTGTTTCTTCCATTTCTTCTCCACTCACTAAAACTTGTCCCTGTGAAACAATAAATTATTATTAATAACAAAAATTTCATGGTTTCTCAGTTTCTGATAATTTGAAGAATTTCTACTATACTTCTTTTCAATTTGCTATCTTTTATTACACTTGTTTTATGCAAGCCAAATGGGCACATATATTGCCCATTTTTATGAATATTTCATGAACAGTGGCGTCTAAAGTTTTCCTTTTAATCTGCACTGTTAGCCTGTGGAACTGGTTACTGAAAGACTAGCCAAAATGAGAAGACTACTCATGACTTCAGGTACTTATTTCAGTGGGTATAAGCATGCTTTAGTCTTCTGTCTGACAAAGTGGGGCAAAATGAAAGAGAGTTTGGGGGGGGGGTGTGTGGAGAGAAAGTACTCTTTATGCATTTCTCTTGCAATTGCTCTGCCTTTTCAAGAATTTTCATATGTGCCTCTTATCTCCAGAATAGAAGGAAGTTAAACATAACAGAAAAATTTGATTTCACAAAAGTACTGAAAAATTAACACCTTTAAAAATGTGTTCACTGCTTTATCAGGATCAGAGATTATAATAGTAAAAAAAAAAAAAAAAAGAATATGTGTGCGCTGAAAAGTAAAATAACTAAAATATATAACAGAATTATTTAAAATATTTTAAATAGTTTTATTTTTTTTTAAATTAGAGCAAAAATGAGAATCACGCCTGCTCTGCGGCTAATCGTAAGAAAAAGGGAACTGCAGACTGTTCTTATATATCAATCGTTTGCTCTGCGTCCTTTATAATACCAATTTCTATCAGTAGGTGGGAATGGCAAGTTGAAAATTTCTGCCTCATTATATTCATTCACATTATATTCTGCCTCAAGAAATTCCTCTGCTCATGTTCCCCCTCCTCCCTTTTTCATTCCCCCTGAATGCAAACAGTTGCTTAGATCAGAGATTGCTGTTCATAGGTGAAAGCTGCCTTTGACTTACAGTGCTGGTCCTGTTAAAGTAAATGAACTGCTTCGCCATGCTTCTGATGTGCGCTATTGAGACAAGACTGGCAACCTCTAGCTGAAATGAATATAAATTCATTGAAAGAAATGTATATCATTATTCTTTTTAAATCCAGATGGATTTCACAAGAAAGACTACTTTTCTCTTTAAGATGGGCAAATGAATCTATTAGCATTGTGGGCAGCCTTGCATTGACTAACCTGCTTGTGTAATAGTGACTAAATTTTGACTGAGTTTGCTGGTTACTGCATGTGAAGAGCTTGTTGCCCAAAAGGATATTAATTTTTCTCCTAATTATAGCAACTATTCTAAGTAAAGTTATCATCCTTCCCTAAAAATAGCCCTGTTTGCATCCTTAGACTGCTGTGCAAATGGCAGTGCTAATGTCCTGTGAAGAGACACGTGGATCTCATGCCTCTGCTCCCTGTGATCCTGCTCTGTGCCAGGAGTGACCTCTGCCTTGGACACTGAGAGCAGGGCCTTTTGCTAAGAATACAAGCACTTCCTTCCTTTCCAATCCTGGGGTGAGGATGAACTTCACCCTCCTCTAACCTTAGTTGCTGGTGGTGTTGCTGGGTTCTGCTCTTTGTTTTCAGCAGAAAAAGGACGAAGAAACAGAGGGCTTACCTAGGTAATGGCAAAACCACCTCTCTCTGAGAAACAGAAGACTAATATTAGCAGAATAGGTTCAGAGAGAGCATAATTTTGGTAGCAACAAGTACTTTTCCTGCTACTCATTCCTGCAGTCCTGCCAAGCTGACAGTATCCCCTGACATTGGTTCTTGCTCCAAGGCATGCTAAGGCAGTGGGTCTCAGGTTCAGAATGACTGTATGTATGCATATATATGTCTGTCTATCTATCTATCTATCTGTCTATCTATCTATCTATCCATCCATCCCACTTGGGTTAAGTCCCAAGTTAAAGTGAAAATAGTTACTTGTATGTAACACACTAGTGTGACAAAACACAGTTTTAATTTGCCATGATTCAAGGACTACTTTATGTCTCCTAGCAGGGTTTTATTTGCGTTAATGAAATTGAGGTGAAAGGTTTGTGTTCTCTGTTACTGACCTTTATGTGACTACCCTTAGTAAAGACAGAGTCATAGCTGTCCTTTGCAACCTTACCGTGCAGCACTGAGTAGAGTTTGTTCTTGGAAAACCTTTGCCTTTAGAGTGGCAAGGGTCTGAAAATGCCTTTACACCCTGGGTCAGTAAAGCAGCCATGCTCACCTCTGTATTGGAGACAATGTGGTATCGGACCAGCTCCAGCAATTTCCATGAACCCTGCCAAAGCAGAAAAGAGGCCATTTTAGCCCCAAATGAGTCACACAAACCCAACTGGCCTCTTGAGAGGACATGGAGATAAGAACAACATTACTAGTTGGTGCATCAGACGGTTTGGGGCTTTGCCATGTGGCTGTCTGACTGGACTGTGCTGTGCTGTCAAGGCAAGAGCAGGAGAGTCGGCGCCTGATGCGGGGGATTTTTAGGTGTTGCCTTGATATTTAATTGATCACTGAAACCTTGGTCATAGGAGCTCAGCTTAGATGAACACTGGACAATGTACATACACATCTGCTATGTATCTACTATCTGAGAAACATTTGTGTTGTAGAAAGACTGTACCTCTGCAGAAAGCAGGTAATCCAGAACGTCAGCTTTCATATTGCTCAAAGCCTCATTACTTGGAACAAAGACTGTGTAAGGCCTGTTGTCCTGCTGTAAATCCATTCCTAGGCCAGTTTTCTGTTTTGGTTTAAAAATAAAAGTGAAATTATATACTAATATTGAAGAACAACTGAAAATAGCTTTTTAGAACTGCTTTTCTGATCCTTACCTCTATCAAAGATGTAAATCGGCTGTATCTTCCATTATCTTGAAGTATTGACATTATGGTTTCCTGAAATATGATAAAATTAAGATTTGTTTTAGTTGGGAACATGGAACAAACCCCAAGTCTTATAAGACACCTTCTGAATTACTATACAAGTCTCAGATAGTACAGATTGAACCCATGTGGATTATCTTATTGTTTGGGTGGCTGGTGGGGTGTGGAAGTGTCTGAGTAGTAGCACTTGTCCTGGGACTATACTTGATTATAGCTGGAGTTTGTCATTGTCCTGAAATACTGTGTAGTCACAGAACATACAGTGTGTGTGTGTGTGTAAAGTGTTATTATCTCTTCATTCCCAATAAGAAAGAACAGAAGAATTAAATATTTGCATCACCATATGAAGAAGTGAACTCTCAAGGAAGCATGCTAAGCAGGGCACCAGACACCCCAAAGCACCCAAAGTTACCAGTTTTTATAATATTAACCTTTAGGGGTGAGGGATTGCTGGTTTGAATACAAGTCTTGCCTAATACCTGTCCAGATGTCCCTCCTCTTGGTATGCTGGAATTTGTCCAGATGTATTGTGGCTGCAATGGGGAACCACTCAAATGCAGTGAGAGCAACTAAATCCTTCACAGACCAGCTTGGCAGAAGAGGGAATGTCTGCTTACTGGGGAAACTGTGACATCACCTTTCATTTTGTATGGTGCTCCTCTGAGCTGACCCTGCAGTGGCTCAGTAGAGTTTGTCCAGCTGCTGTCTGTCATCTTCCTTGGCATTCAATTAGTGTAAAACTATTTTAAAAGAAAGTCTGACATTGAACGCATATAGCTTATAACTCACCTCTTTGTTGCTTTCAAATGTTGGCTCCACATTGTCCATGGCTTTGTCAGTAATGTGCAAAATCCCATTGGAAGCAATAATATTTCCCTGCAAAAGTTTTCCTTTCCTCCTTCCTCCTTGGATTCTAATTCTCAATTGATTATCCTGAAAGAAGCCAGGCAATGGATAGTCAGCTCTTTATTCTGGAACGACAACAGTGAGTATGCCTGTTGAATAATGTCTAGCATTCCATTGCCAACACCTGGACCATTTAAATCTGGGGAGGCTAAAGGTTGCTTCCAATTCTTGTCAAGGAAATGGAAAAAATTCCTTTGTCTTTGGATCAGGATTATGTTATTTTGTTCCAGGACAGCAAAATTAAGAGAAGCAGGGACAGGTCCTGTGGGAAAAGCAGTGTACCTAAAAGGGCTCTGATGACTGCTAGTAATAAAAGTCTGCCAGGAAATGATTTTAAACATGATTGTACTGAAAGGCTCAACTCCTGTAATCTTAAGGGACTACACTCCATTTCCTTATATTATATGTATATTTAAAACAACAAAATGTTGCTGATTCTGCACTGTACCAAAGTCTGCAGGAAACTAACAGGCCTCAGACAGCAATGATATTTTCCTGTTACAAATGGTGTGTGTACTCATTAAAGAAATAAAAGAGATCTCTCGGATGCCACTGATCTACTGCAAAACATGAGAAGTACTTGATTTCAGCCTTTACATAGGCCCAAGTCATTAAAGGACATTCAATGGACCAAGAACAGTAACTGCACATTATAACATCTAGTAAATCAGTTGTAGACAATAAAGTTTTTAGACTGTGTGATCAGACTGCCCTGGAGCTCACTGACATCAAATAAGCTGGGCTAGTGATGAACTTCATATTTTTCATGATTTACTACTGTGCTAGGTTAATGGCCGGACTCAGATCTTAAAGGTCTTTTCCAACCTGAAGGATTCTGTGACTCTCTACGCATTTTATTTATGCTGAAGACCTCCATTTGCTGCATCATTCAAAGGATGCTGATGCTCAGTGGGAGGTGGAAACTTCAGTGCAGTTGATGTTCACTCTGTGTGAGCTGTACACACAGGTTTCCAGCATAAGCTCTGGGCTTTTTTTTCCGCATGCCCCCTCTTACTTCACTTAGTCTCTCTGTGCTCTCTTAATACCTGCTCTCCCTTCCCCCAGCTCTGTTTGTCATGCCTGCAGATTTAGAATGACTTAATTTTAGCAAACATTTTTAGAGCAATCTGTGTTAGACCTCTGTGTCACTCAGTGGTGATGCATTTCTAAGGGTAATATTTGTTTTCTCTGATTTTAGCAGGAACTTTGATGCTGATGATGTTTCAGGTTTCACTTGAACTCCTCGTAATGCATGGCCACAGCTGTTTTTTTGCATAACCCAGCAGCTATCTGCATCCTGATGTCTTGATGCTGAAAGACCTTTCATACTCCTCATTGAGTGAACACAGAGTAGTATCCTTGCTGAGGTAGGCTGGAAGGCCACTTACCTTTTCTCCTTTTGATATCTCTCCTGGCTTGCCAGTTAAAGTATATATGACATTAGTATTATTCAAGCTACTGGTATTCAGTTGACCAGCAATTACATGGAGTTTCACAAAGTACTGTGCTTTCTGTTTATTATTCAGAAGATCCTTTATCTAGAAAAGCAGGAGAACAGAGATTTATTTCAATGCAGGCTTCACCTAAAAATTAAAAATAAAAATATTCTGGCGAATGCTCTTTTCTCTCCCGTTATATTTTAGCCCTCTTACAGAAAAAATTACCTGCAGCCTCCCTGCTGAACATTTGGATGTTAATTCAGCCCCTCTCTCAACCAAGTGATAAAAACCTGAGCATAGCTGTGTAAGACAGTCCAAAACTTAGTTGAAGCCTGACTGTGTTCTACCCTGATTTGCCAAATTGTTTTGCTTTTCTTTCAAGTAGGAAAAAAGACAATTTCTGGTCCCTATATTTAAGTGTACCCAGAAGTATACTAGAGAAAAGAGTTCTTCTGAATCTGTTGAATCAAAACACTTTTAACACAGATGAGATTTCTGAAGGAGCTAAATCCCTGCCCCTAATGTAAAACCCTTTCTCTTGTTTACTTACATTTGCGCCTTTGAGCCCCCTGTTTGTCGGTACAAGGACAGTAAATGGTCCCAGAGTACTCAGTGGCCATTCATAGGTATTTTCTTATAAGAAGGGAGAAGGGGGGGGAGAGAGAAGAAAATAAGTTAAAACGCGTATTGAAAAGCTCATTGGAGAAAGGAACTGCGTACTCTTTGTGGGGTATAGAATATTATTGTGGTTATTAAATGTTAATGTAAGATTCTAAAGTCTGAGTCATTAAGAGATGAGAGGCAGATAGGATGTGAAATCCAGCTGCTGCTGCACATTTGACACAGGATGGGGCAAAACATTCAGAATGCTTCTGGCAGCCTGGATTCTGTCATGCAGACAAGGGTGATGGACGTGAACCCAGTGTTTCTTTGGAGATGTGCCTTATGGGAAGATGGACTTCTGATTTAAATCAATTCAGTCTTCCTAGGGTGAGGGTATGCTGCTGATAACCTGCTGGTAATGCAAATGTCAGCAAACATGCAGCTAGTCATAAAAACTGATGCACTGTAAATTAATTAAAGTTGTGCTACCCAGATGGTATTTCTGATTCCAATACAGTAGTGTGAGACCAGTGTTACTGCAGCTGAAGGCATTAACTGTTTCTAATATTCAGCTCTTTCTCCAGAGGCTTAAAATCAGAACTGAAAAAAATCTTTACAGTCGTTATAGATCTGTTATGCCAGAGAATATATCTCAAAACTAATATGCTGTATTATAAACCAATTTGGACTATTCTGCTGTATATTCCTAGCTTTTGAAAGACATTAATGTGGAGTAAATATATTGTACGATAATCTGTGTGGTTAATGTGTCATTGTAGCTTCTGGCTAGTAAATCAAATGGCACATATATGTCCAAAACTTAACCAAAGAACATGAAATAGAGATTGTTGCTAACAAAAGCATGCACTGAGCATGCTGAGAACTTTTTAGATGCATAAGGAAAAATGCATAGAGAAGCTCCAACTGAGCTTTCAATGCTGAGGCAATGGATTTCAGTCTTCAGTGCTGAATTTGAAGGTCACTGCTAAGTTTTGTCCTTGGTCAGCTATGGGGGATTCTTATTCCATTTTAGTCAGCACTTCAGGATCTTTATTTTAATGAATGAAAAGGACTGAGAAAATTATATTAAGCAGGAGGAAGTTTTTCATATATACATATTTAACTGAAAAATCCATCTCTATTGTGGCAGTGTTTGTCCATAGCCATGCAACAGAAGCTGAAGACAGTTAGTTTTTCTCTTTACAAGGTGACTGCAATAACTTAAAAAAGCTGAAAGCTATGAGCCCTGCCAGGGGCTCCATCTCTCTTCAGAGAATTTGGCTATGTAGGGAACCCTCAGCTGTGGCTGAGGTGCTCTAGTTGTGGGTCCTGAGGGTGATGGAGACCATGGATGGGATCAGCCTCTTCTATTTGCCTCTCCTCTTTCCTGGTGAAAGCAGTGCAACTGCTGATGGCTGGGGACCAGGGAAGAGAGACCCAGCTGGGCATCCTGATATTTTTGATGGACTTCTGTACGTTGTTCTAGATCAAATCTCAATTATCTAAATTAATGAGCGCAGGGAGAAAGAAGTAGTGGGATGATCCCATTTATTCCACTATGGGGCAAAATCCAGTGGTGATACTGAATGATGTGTAAGGGGTTGTGGGAATATGTTTGTTGCTTCTGCATGTAAATTCTTGCAGATTGCATGGCATGCTACACAAAGGCAGCTTTAGGTGGTCAGAGTGAGTCTGCAGGGAGTAGCGTACATGCTATGGCACCTTCCTATGGTGAGGAGCACTGGGACAATATCAACTCACTCAGAAGGAGCTGACTCTGCTGCGTTTGATCACTTACCCATGAGTGATAAGGCAGATGTCAGCTTGCCTTGCCACCGTCCTCCCACTTCTGCGTTCAGGTCTCGGAGGCGCTCCATTACATTTCCGTAGCACACAAACCCATTCCCCACGGAGCCCCCCTGGCATGTACACCTGTGAAGGGATTGTCATTTTAGCTGCATGCTAATGCCCCGCGGTGTCATCGAGGCTCTTTCTAAACCTGTGTCAGGCGTTACCTATTGCTTCTCTGAAGACATTTTAAGGAAGCTGCAGTGCGTTTTAGTTCAATCTTTGCTTACGCATGCTGTCAAGTTTGTCAGTGTGTAGGGCAGCCTGGTGGCTGCTTGCCTGATGTGATATCCTTCTGTCAGCTGGGCCACGAGGCAGTGGTGTCTGTCTTGCAAGACCTCTTTGAATGGGGGCTATGTGACATCTCTGGCAATCTCACATCTCCATATGTTACTGGAGCCCAAAAAGCCACTGAATGGGCCTGCTTTGTGGGTGATGAGAGGCTACGGCATAAGTGTACGGGGTGCCACAATGATACCTGTAATTTAATACTATCTTTTCTTCTAAATCTGCTGTAGCAGAAAATCTCTTGCTTTCTCAGATGTATGCTTTATGCTGCTGCTGTCTGTACTGAAAATAGCAGCTCATCTATAATACTCTGGCTGTCCCCTGGGGACTCCAGCCTGCGAGAGGTGTCAGTGACATATGGTTGACACAGTCCTATGTATGTCCAAAGCAGACTCAGGTCACGGTGCCTGTGGGAGGGACAGGCAATGCCTTGAGATTGGGCTCAATGGTCTCGCTGCCTTGGGATGGGCTGCATTTGATGGAGTGTGTTGCATTCAAGGCAAACTCTAAAATTTATGGCAAAACCACCACAAATGTCAGTCTGACATTTTCTGTTCTACGAGGGAGGGAACATGCCTTATGAAAAAGGAATGTTATGGCCATGAAAGCCCTCAGTGTCATGAGACAGCTGGGGAAGAAATTGTTGGTTGTCAACGTGATTGACACATACTCACTATTAGGTGCTGATGGGTACAAACGGTAGTGCATTTCAAAGAGCAGCTAGGACTTGCGTGTGCCTAGGCCTTGTGTCAGCCTGACTGCTCACCAGGAGAGGTGGTTAGTACTTTCTAAAGCATCTGAACTCTTCACGCCTGCCTTAATGTGAAGGGCCATCAATACCTGCTGGTTTTGCCAATTTCAGGTCTTTCTACTGTAGTCTTCTGAAAATCAGCCGCTCTTGGCTGTGCTTGGGAGACTGGCTGGAGGTGTCAGCTCAGTCATTTACTCATCTTCAGTGCTAAAATTAAAGCGGGCACTTGTCAACATGTAGTGCACACAGAAAGAAACCCTTACTATATTTAGGAGGCTAAACAACTGTATGGTACGTGTTGTCAAACATTGGCTTTTAATAGGGCCTTTCCTAATATAGTCTTCAGCATGTTCAATATTCACATGAGCCCTATCCATAATGATTCATCTCTCTGGGTAGGATTCTGAAGGTATGGTTAGAGAGGCACATTGCTCTACACAAGCAAAAGATGTTCTATATATAGCTGATGACCTTGTTGTTTGTATGTGCTGGTTGTTACAAACATACATCTGCCACTCACACCCCACAGCAGTATCAGTCTGATGCCAAGTCATCTCCTGTTTCCCATGTATGGTCTCTACCATAGCTGTTTCTCTGATGATAGCAGTATTAATTGAAAGTCCCCACAGTTCCTGCAGGCTGAGGGACTGCATACAGACTCAGAGAGATACTTAGATTTTGGCCAAGAGGCTCAGCCTTTGATTCCTTCTGGTCCTGGGTAGAAATATCAGTCTAAAAGCATCTTAAATTTTTAGGATACAGTTCTAATGATCTTTTTAAGAAATTCTCTTGGGAAGAGGGTATGACTGTAGAGCCTGAATGAATGGTTTAGGTCTGGGATAGAGCAGCAGGTCCTCCTTGGGAGCTGACCCATTTCTTCTGATGGGGTAAATATTGATTTGTAAATGTATGTGTACAGGCAAGACTGAAAAGATGGGAACTATCACTGCTTCAGCTTACTCAGGAGAACTCCATTTCTCTGGAAAAGGGGAGCTCAGCTTTCTGTCTCCATTTTACCTGAATACTTGTATAACAGAGTTTTGGTTTATGAAGCTATGATTCTTATGTTGAAGACATAGAATAAAAGTAAGAGTGGGATTAAAAAAAGAAAATAATTGAGTTTAGTTGAGGGAAAGCCAGTTCTGCTTGTAAATCAGGGAGGTCATAGTCTAATATGCAGTGCAATTCTGCACCAGTTGAAGCTTTGTAGCTTCTAGGCAAGGCTGAACAGAATTACTGTGCTGAAGCAATGCCATAGAAAGTGTCAGCACTCACTCAGGAATGATCTATATGGGAACAGAAAATAGAGACAATCTTGATTTTCCAGGAGGTTGCCATGTTATGCTCACAAACCAAATGTTTGTCTTATTTACACCTTTGTCTGTACATGAGATTTACTTCCATACAAATAATTTGATTCTGGAGAAAGCAGAAGTGACTGCAAGGGGGAAGCTAACAGCACAACTGCATCTTTAAAAAAATCCCAAACCTGGCCTCTGTTACAGCTTTGTATTTTAGAAGTAAAGAACCCCACCAAAACAAGCCTTCCCATATGCATTTAAAGTCTGGGATGCAGCCAAAATACATTAAGTGTTTGTCACTTATCAGAAACAATTTATTGTGCCTGCATTTACCAATCAATGTTTTCTTTGTAAAGTTCCTCTTTCATAAATGGATTTTCTGTAGTTGGAAACTATCCAGTATAATTTCAATATTTTTCAAATATATAGGTTTAGTTTGATTTGAATCCCGCTGCTTTCTTCTGTATTTGTTTTTGCCATTAAAGGTCATTGAATGAATGACGTGCAAAGCATTTGGAATGCTCGTTTTCCTCCCCAGTCATAAATGTTCAATTTTCCTATTCTGAAATTCTCAAAACTTCCCCAGCTGTAGAAAATTGAGTTGCAACAGTGAAACAGTGACAAATCAGGAAAGAAAGGTCCTGATTTATGTGATGTGTAACTTCACTGCAAATTTTAAACTCATATTGAGAAGCATAGAAGTATATGATACTAGGTATAGCATAAGTATATATTAAGTGCAACTAGAGAGTAGTATACTACCCTCTAGAAATGAACTAGGGGATATTTGAGATAATCTTGTTTGAAATGCACAATATCTTACACAAAAGTGATGTTTATATTACACTGTAAGAGAAAGCTGCATGATGAAGCGAGTACTGGCAGTAAGAATACAAATTCTTTGGTTTAAGACAGCTTTGTTAAGTTGAATGTTAAAACTGAGTTTCTACATCCTAACATCTGTGTAGCAAATTTCTGTGCAGGAAAAAAAACTCTGCCAGAGGTTTTGCATTATCCCACGTGCTTGACTGGAAGCTTTGAGGAATCTGCTGAGGCTGGAGTTGCTTTCACAGCATATGGGTCAGATTTCCTAGCTGTATCTGTATTAGTATACTAAAAAAGAGCGAGGGCTGCAGCTCTGTCCTGTGATAATTAATGCTGATTAATTTTTAGCATGCTGCCTGGCGTGATTCTGGCACACATCAAGTAGCGTTTTCCCAGGCAGTGCCCAAGCACAGTTGAAGGGATAACGTGTGCCAGGAACTGCTGCCAAGAGGCAGTTACTCCGTTTTGGAAGAAGAGGAGACTTTAGCTGTGAGCCAGACGCTGGATGCTGCTTGCCCTGAGGAACAGAAAAGAGGTCTTGGTCCTTTTTATTTACTAGTGTAGAATCGACCTCTGAGTGCTATAAAAATAAAACTTAATAGGTATTAGCAGTTGGTCTGATTTCATCAGACACTATGCTAATTGGCTGACCCTAACCTTATTAAATCTTGTGATTTGTCCTTAATAAAGAAACCATTGATGATCACTTCAGGAGGTGTTCATCCACTGGATTTGTTTTAGCAGCTTGTTTACTAGGAGGAGGAAGGGGAAACTGGGGGAAAGCTTTAGTAAGCAAAAAGACTCACGTAATCTGTCCTGGGGCAGCCATTGAGCATTTAGCTTTTTTATGGCAGGTGTTGTTTGTTTTACAGATGTCCATCATGCTGCATCCTTTCCCAGGTACAAAGTTTGCATAGTGTTCCTTGCATTCACAGTGGGACTAAATCAGAAGGATGGGAGATGGGAGAGGAAAATTAGGCGTGCACAAATTGTAGATTTCAGCAAACTTTCTGGAACTCAGGTTAAAGACAATGAGCTTTAGTTAATCACCGAGTGAGTTCAGATACAAGTATAAAGCTTATCCACATTTATACCACTCCCTTCTAGGTTTTAGCCATTCAGGAGAACTACTGACTCTCAGGTAAATTTCCTTCAGATAAAGTCCTGTAGATTCACTTTTTTGACCAGAGAACATTTAAAATCACTGTGGGTAGGTCAAATTTGTATCTCCGTTCCACAGCTTTCTGCATCCCAAAATGAGTGCCAAAGCATACTATCAATGAGTGAGGTGTATCAGAACTATCTTTTACACACCAGCCATAGACAGATCACTGAGACACCTCTCAGAGGAGCAATTTATATGACTGCGAATTGCAGGATGACCCTGGATGACCAAGTCCCTTTTTGGCACTTCAGGGTGTTCAGGCAAAACAGACAAACAGTCTTTGAAGTCTTGCTTTCTTGATGGTGAAATGTGGCTTTACAGACACAAATCTGAGCCAGTTCCCAACATGAACAAAATGCAGCCTTTATACAGCACCTTTCATCAGGTGTCCACAAAGACACCGGATTACTTCTTTCTTAACTACACTAACTTTAGGCCTGTATCTGGTGGTACCTGTGTAAGGAATCTATTGGTCCTACAAGCCCCCTGTGGTCAGAGAGACAAAATTTAACTGGGAAAATTTCATTTCAGCACCTTCATTTTGGGGTGGCAAATCTGAGCCAAAATATTATAGGAAAAAGAACCCTGTTGCCATTCCCATTTTCAGAAGGGAAACGTGGTATTCATACATTGAGAAGGGAGGTAGAGTGATTCACTCCTGGTCAGCAGTAGGGCTTATGTCAAAGCTAAGATTAGAGCTTCATCTCCCTGAGGCCTGTTCCCATTACCTTTATGGCTTCTTTTTGGAGAGAAAGTATTATCTTGGACACTTAACAGAGGAAACATCTGGGGCATTCATTCAACACTAACCTTTCCTGGACCGTCATAAATACAAATAGTGGACTCTGCAGGGCAATTCCCGTATGTTGCTTGGCAAGGGTCTACAGGTAAGCAGACTCGACCATCCCCTTTGTAACCTTCTTGACAGGTACATCTGTGCTGATTTGGTCCGAGGTAAATGCAGTCAGCATTAAGATCACAAACCTTTTTGGAGCATGGGTTGATAGCTTGTGAAAAAAGAAGTAAATGAATTATTGCCTGCAGTTCTCAAATTGAAGACAAGGATTTGCCAGAGCACCTTCATGTCAAACAAAGCCTGGTAGACTAAACTTCTCATAACAGCCAAGTCCGAAGTATTGCAGCGGCATGAAGACAGAAGGGAGGAATGTGTTTATGCTAACATAGCAACTAACTGTTTGCTTTTGAACAGAAATGATCTCTTAACTTGGGAAACTGAGTTATAAACAGATTACAACATGTAACGTGCTCATTAAAGTATCACAACTATTTCCTGTTCTCTGGTGGATTTTAACTAGAGAAGGTCAGGTAGGTGACAGAAGGTCTACACAAGCCATAAGCATGTGTTAGATCAGTTGGAAAATATTTCTTAATACAATAGGCCTTTACGGTTTTCTTTCCGGTAATTAAACAACATAATGTTATCTGTTCAGCAAGTACTTCAGTTGAGTATTCCACACGGCTGTGGTTTCAGGACTAAACTGGAAGTTACTTCCACAGGCTATTTTTATTGAGGCCATGGAATTATTTGTTCTTGTTCAAAATTCAACAGTGCTTGAAGAAAATCTTCTCACACCTTTGTGTACACCTTAGGATATAATTGTAGCTAGAAAGTGGCAGGTCCTGAACTTACCCTAAAGGTGGTGTTGCTCACTGTCTTTCCCTCTCCTCTGCCCTGTGTTTCCCCTCAGATGGGGCTGAGAAAGTTGACAGTGCTCAGTTTCATTCTTTCAAGCCTTCTTTTCTGTTCTGGTGTGAAATCATGCACAGACGCATATGCACATGCTCAAATCAACTGTAAGCAGTGCCACCTCCATGCTGTTTGGGGCAGCCACTCTTATCCTCTCTTATGTACCTAGCTGTGCTGGAGCTGCTTGTCCTCTGCTTCCCAGACAGTGAAATATAAAGACACTGGCTTAAGTCACAGGCAACCCTAGTATCTAAAGGTACTGGGACAGAGAATGAAGACCCATGCAGACTGCATCAGTATAAACCCCAAGAGAGGCAAGGATACTAGCATCCTCTGCTGGTTGCTGCAGTTTGTGTCTTGATTGTCTATGCTGCCTACTAGAAGAAGCTCACATTCCCTGAGGAGTGATTTTCTAATGTCTTGCCCTTGGATGGTGTCCAAGCCAATTCAGAGAGAATGACAGCATAACTAGGACCAGGAGATGTCAATGTAAATATTTGGAGATGGAGTAAAAACTATTGAATCTGGCCTGATCCAAGCCAGCATTTACTAAATAGTGCTTCTAGCATCAGATGCAACCATTTTCTTCATTGCAATTGGTCTAGAAGGAAAAGCTGCTGCTGTAAGACTAATGTGAGTAGAGGAAAGAAAATCTGGACTCTTGTTATACAGTTAATTTGAGCATTCAACGTCAAGTTGAGAAGTCTATGAAGACAACTTTGAGGTAGACTTTTTACCTCTGGCTGAGATGCTATTAGCTTTGTTTCATGAAAAATAGGAAAGATAAAATGAGCTTTACTTATCTGCAGGGTTTATATTTAGTGATGAAACTGAGTCACCTCATGATAAATATTCAATAAATATAAGCCTTTGGTTGCTGTTTTTGATGTTTATGGAAGCAAACAATGATGTTGAACTTTATCAAGTGATAGGATGTGACAGGAGTGGATTGATAAGCACTGATGACCCAGTATTTACACTATGTATTTCATGGAGGTTTACTAGCTTTACTCTGATTCCCTGGAATGAATCTTGTTAGCCTTTGGACTGATGGACTTCTGAAACACATTTTAGGGTTTAGTTTCATCCTGAAGGAATCTAGTTTGTGCACATGAGACTGCTTGGGGATATGAACACAAGAACAACTAAAGGGTGAGATTTGGTTCAAAAGTGTACTCAATATCTGAAATATAATACTGATGATGTATACAAAGAACTCAGCGGACATGAAAATTACTTACGTTCACATTGTGTACCATCCCCATGGTAGTTGGGCAGACATGTGCATTGCAGTTGTCTTCCATCCTTGCCTGAGGCAGTACATCTGGAGTTCACAGGGCACCGCAAGGCCTCGCATTCAGCTATTGCTGAGGGACAGAGTGTGACACGTTAAGCAGTGCCTGCACTCTGTACCAGGAGGCATTGTGTTCTGCAGCATACTAGTTTAAAACATGCCTGATCCAGGGACCATAAATTCCATTGCTGTCATCATTTTTCTGGCAACTGAAGTGGTGATGATGGTTAGGGAGCTCACACACAGGGTTTGAATTTAAGTGTATATTTGGTTGCTCTAGAGTGATTAACCTGTGACTAATTTTACATTCATCCTTACCAATACTAACTGCATCAGAGCTGTTGAATGTAGAAAACAATCTACTTACGCTGATCGCAGCTGAGCCCTTTGTACCCAGAGAAGCAAGTGCATCTTCCATCCCCTGTAATTCCACTGTTGCACACTCCATGAACACAGTTGCAAACTGTATGGAAAGATGGATTGGCTTTACTGAATAATAATGGTGTTTGGAAAGACATCGTTAGTGGGTATCCCATAGCAAATGGCATTCTGGCCAACAGCTTTGGCCAAACCAAGCTTTGACCCGAGTTCCTGAATTTAGAGGCCTCCATTAATGAGAAGATCAATAATTACAATTGCATACATCAATAAATAACTTACTGATTTTTGCAGGCTGTTAATAGCCTGAGGCCTGAAAATTGCCAGGACACACACTATTAACACCAAACTGGTTGCTGATACTGTAAAACTTATTTGAGATAGAATCTTAAGACAAAATTGAATGTAGTGTGCAGCACACACCATTTTTATCACAGACCATTTGTTAACAAATTGCTCATTTTTGCTTCAATTCTCTCTCATACTCCTCCAGAAGAGATGAGTTTTGTGACCCTTTTTCTCCCCATAAGCAGAATTAATTTAGTTAAAAGGATGATTAATCACTGTGTAGGTCTCAGGTTTTTTTTCTGGCCCCGTTCCTATATTCTGTCATTTCTGGTTATAAACCTTGTGACAATATGCGCACAAGATGCCATATTCAGAGCCAAAGCAACTATGAAATCTTTTTTGAAGGATCTGTTGTTTTGAGCCTTAAGTATACTTAAAAAGCTCAAATATCTGAAAGCTGAAGTGTAAAATGTCGCTTAAATTAATTTGCAGCTGAGTCTTCTGGTAGCTTCCTGGAAGATAATTGCATTTATGATACCGAATTCATTCAAGTACTCCATTTGCATGAAAACGGCTCAGTCACATTTTTGTGTATCACACTGGCATCCAGGGGACATTTCTGTGTATCACACTGGCATCCAGGGGACATTTCTGTGTATCAACACTGGCATCCAGTGGACATCTGGCGGAAAAAGTGCCTTTGAGTCAGCAGTGGTGTAGGATTAGTATAGAAAAGCCAACACAGATTATTTAAATTGAGGCCATTTGTGACTCTTCAAAGAAGTCATTTCATGTAGATGTTAAGGGGAAAAGAAAAAAGATTTTTACTTAGAGATAAACAACAATTACCACTAAAGAGATATTTCTTAATATTCATTTTTTTTTCAGACAGCTTTCTGTTTGACAGTTTGATGCTCAGCAGGGGTAAGGAAGGTAAAGAAAATACTAGAAATTATTGAAAAGCAGGCTAAACTGGAAAAATATTATACAAATATATACACTTCTGATACATATACATTTTAAATGGTGAACCATAGCTCTGATCCCTCCCTTGATGTCCTGCTTCTCTTAATAGAAATCACAGAATTATAGAATGATTTGGGCTGGAAGGTACTTTAAAGATTATCTAGTATTAACCTCCCTGCCATGGGCAGGGACACCTTCCGCTAAACCAGATTGCTCAAAGCCCTATCCAACCTGGCTTTGAGCCATCTACCAGCCAAAACCCAGAACTAAATCAAGTCCATCCTTTTTCACACCTTTGGCTGAAGTATGAAATTCTCTGGCACTTAGTACTGTGGAGAACTAAAGCAAATTGGACTCGGACACAAGGCAGATAATTTACGGAGGATCGATCCAGGATCCAGAGCCTTTAAATGCTGCAATTTGAACGCAGTCTCTGATTGCTTCTACTCTTTTCCTAGGTATCAACTATGGGCCTCCAATATGGGATATTAGGCTAGAAGGACTTTTGGCCTGTTTCCAGATGACTTTTTTTGAGTCAGATGTACTGATTTAAATACCACGTATTTCATGCCTTAATAAAGATGGTTTGCTTTGTAGATATATTTATAAACCATACCAAAATACTGTAAGCCACTATAAGTTATGCACTTGATAAGTTCCACCCAATATTTTAAGTACTGTAACAACCTTCTGTATTTAGATTAAATAAATGCAAATACATAATTTCAGGTGAAAAGTGGGAAAGATTACAACTGGCTACCTGAGAGGCACACCTGCAGAAACACACAGATGATGCTTATCACTGCTTTATTTGATTATTTGCTATAGCAAAGATACTCAAGACAAGATTAAGATATTTTTGTAGCACTACGCCATGTTGTCTGTACTGTCCTGAGTTGAATTCTGTGCCACTGTGAATGAGGAATGCAGTAGCTGCCTGTTTTCTTTTCTCATTGTGTTCCCTGAAGCAGACAGCAACTCTTGATAGGACTTGTTACCCATTTCACTGTTATTTTTTAGTGCCTGAATACACCTTTCACTTACCTTTCTTTCCCCATTTTAATAAAGAAAGCTGAAACTCACCTGATGTGCAGTAAGGACCAAATAAATTATCTTCAGCACATTCTTCACAGGCTGTCCCACCAAACCCTTTCTGTGAATTACAGAATAGGAACAAAAAATCAAGTTTCGCATCTATCCCTATGAAGATAGATATATGCTTAGCACGGCAGGTTCAATCAGCAAATCAGAAATGACTACTGCAAACACTGTCTTTTGAATGATTTTTTTTTTCCTCCTTCTCTCTGCCTTCTTGAAAATAATTTTTAGATCTTGCACTTCAAATCAGATGTTCTGAATACTAAGGTACCAGTAAAGAACAGTAATCAAGCTTAATGCCCAAATCAGTCTTACAGTTAGGTTTTATTTTCTGAATACTTCCCACTCTGTCTCTTTTCCATTCAGATGTGCTTTTGATGTAATGGAAAGACTAACCAGTAGAGGGGGAGGTAGAAAAGATTCACTTGAGTTGTTCTTATTTTAAAATCTTTTTGGTTAAAGTTATTAAGCACTGCACATTGCTCTCTCAGCAAAGGATCATTGTAGTGAGAGTATAGTCCTGGGTACAAGTACTTTCTAATGAGGGCAAAAAGTTGTAAGTAATAGCACACTCTAAGGAAAGACAAAAACAGAGGAACTCAAAACACCTGAGTGAGGAAGGTAAGACAGAAGGGCTTTTTAGTAATTTCACACAAACATGCTTAAGTCAGTAAAAATAATAGTGTGAACATTATTTGTCCAAAACAAGCAAAAAATGAACTTCAAGCAGATTTTCTCAACTGTTTCTGAAATACTTCTCTTTAATCTATTTATGCAATGGAATATGCAGTATTTTTTAGCAGAATTTAAGTGTGATTATGTTTTTTTATTTTAAAATAAAGGATGTACCTGACAAGTGCATGTTCCATTCCCATTCATACCGTGGGAGCAGCGTCCTCTCCTGTTGCATGGTGATGGAGCTCCTCCTGGACATGCTAGAAATTACAATGTTTAAGCCATCAGTCAGCTCACTCTGATCCTTATGGTCCCCTGGCAGATTAAGGGTAATAACCTCGGGGGCTGTAGGCATTTGGGCCAGACAGGGACCTCAAGTGACAACTGCTGTTTTGCAGCTGCCCAGATCTCTTAATGAGAATCTTAGCTTCAGCAGAGACCATCACTTCCATCAGTAGGGATTTTGTCCCTACTGATCCACCTCTATCTGCAGACAGTCTAAACTGTTAGAGTGAATATAAGTGGAGTTCACCTGACCACTTCTTCTGTATGTTAATACCACTCTGAGTATTTGCTGCCAGACTTATATTTGATACCAAGTTAGAGTTTAAGCCTTTTTATTTTCCCCACAAATTGCATTTACTTTATGTGGGAAATTTTTCCTTTTCCCCTCTGCCTCCTGTAAGACTGCAATATTTGATTCAAATAATCTTGGAAATGGGAATTTGGATATCTCATAACCTAGTTCTGTCCAAGGGGCTGTGGTCACTAGTAAAACCTGTGTGCCAAAGATGTGCTATTCTCTTCAGATCCTCTGGTGCTAAAACCATGTTTACAGACAGTGGTATGCCAGATGAGACAGAGTCTGACTAAAAACCCTTGCCAGCAGGAGAGAAGAAGAAACAGTGATGGTGTTTACAAATCAAAACAGTTTAATTTTTAGCTAAAACTGTTCAATATTCACATTTTTACTGAAAGGTTTCCTATAGGAAAACCATATTACAATAATTTTTAGTCAGACTGTTCTGTCAGGCTTTTCTCCCTGTAGGGATATCCTTTATTTTTTATAGTGGTACAGCCTCTCCATGAAAATTATTTTTAAATCCCTTCCATAAGCCCTTCCTTCCTGTAACTGAAGTTCCCATTAGGTACCATCATTCTGATGCAGGCTGTATCACACTCCTACTGCCCTCACAGGCGCTCTGTGGTAGATTTATTGCTTATAAAAAGTCTTAGTTCGCTCTGTGTGGATGGAGATGGGCAGCACTGTATTTATGCTTCTGCTGAGTAACTTAATCCTGATTTAGAGTGTTTAAGTGATTCGGAAGTTTTCATGAGGGTGATGAGCAAATGAGTGGATGTTATATGTATACACCTAATTTTAGTGAACGCTTTGGCATTATACCAATCTACTGATATTTCTTAATTACTTAGTGATGACTCTGTAAGGTCTGTTGGATCTGAGTAAACTTCTTGTGAAAAAACAATAAATCTGAAGATGAAAATTTTAGTGCAGTTTCTCATACATGCTGAAATGAAAAGATTTATTAAGAATTGACATGAAATAACCAGAAACGAGGTAAAGTAATAGCTACATATACTTTAATCTTTAAGGTGGCTTTTAGTGACTCTTGTTTTCTGGCTACCCTATGATAGCTGCATCTCATCTTTAGCACTGACAAAGGTGCAAGCTGTTTAATATCTGCTCTGAATGGAAACAGTTTTACCTGCACAAGTGCTTATATTGAACATGCAAAGGTAGAGAAAATTCAGAGTTTATGGTATAGTTTCTAGGAAGGGATTCTGTAAAACTGCTGACAAAGCAGGGGTTTTTTTTGCCATTGACATTCATTGAGCTTCCTCTTGTCTTCACTATCTCTTGTCACTTGTTTTGATACAGCACCAAGGGACACCTTTATCAGAAGTTTAGCAAATTACCATACTGTTCTATGAGTTCGGTCAGGCAGATAAAGCTCTTCCTCCACCTGGCAGGGCTGCAGGAGGCAGCACCAGAACACTGGAGTGGTCCTGGCACAGTCTTTTGCTGCTACCCTGGTGCTGGGGACAAGAGAGTCCTTTGCTTTTGTTGGGGATGTTCTTCAGAAAGTAGTAGGAAAGAAATGCTTCTGCTTAGCTTTTAGAGCTGCCAGAGTATGAAGGCAAAATCTTTATATCTAGGCAAAAAAAGCTTAAGTCTTTCAACTTTTTTGCCTCACGAGGTTTAATTTAGTACTTCCCAGGTGCTATCAGATGCAGCCTCTTGGATTATTTCTCTTCACCTGGCTCCCTGAAGGCTGGAACAGTGGGTAGAACTTGTAAAGTTGTATTTTTGACTGTATAATTTCATAGAACTATTTTTATTTTCTTTTGGCCTTTTCTCTTTTTTTTAAATTTTAAAAATTATTGTTTTATTATTCTCACAGTGCTTTCTATTCAGTTGCTCATAGCATGCACCTTTCAGTTAGTACCCAGGCTTGTCTTTGGAGCCATGCAAATATTTGTCCAGAGTGGGGATCTGGGCTGGCGTAGGGAGTAGTTTCTGATGAAGCCCATCTGTTAAACACATGGGACATCTGAGCTCCACCAGCTGTGGTACCGGTGGTTGGATGATACTGGCAGTGTTAAAAGGCTGTGATCTTTTCCTCTGGACTTTTCTTTCCCTGTAATTTTCCCTTTTTCCTTGATGACTCTTTATAGAGTGTTGAGTGTATGGCTGGTTGTCTTGGAGCACTTCGTGGAGAGGGAAGGGGACAAAACAGCTATCATTTACACAGTGTATTTCAGTGTGTGTTGTTGTTGAGGAAGTCGGAGTGCTATTTAAGACCTAATTTTATCATTGCCATCAGATGCTAAATGTGAAGTAAGCCCCTAGTCAGGGATTTTTCTCTGGCCTCAGGAAGGACCGCTTTCCTCCAAACATTGTAAGGCATGCCATATGCTCTTAGAGAGATTGTGATAATGCAAAGAGCTATTTTCTTCCTCCAAATGACAGCAGAAACAATGCTGAGACCTTGATTCTTTGCTTTTTGGGGCCAGGAAGTTTGGTCAAAGGAAGAGAGGTTCCTTGCCTCTGCAGCCTCCTGCCTGCAGTGGTGCAGGCAAGACTGTAGCTCAGGGGAAGTGAGCTCTGCCCCTCATATGGCCTTCCAGAGCACCCCGAAGTATGGGATGATTGTCACCTGTAGCATTGCCTTCCTCCTACTGGGAACTGAGGCTGCATTTGGTGGAAAGATGATAAATCACTACACAAGCAGTTATCTTCAGATGAAGACAAGACCACACACTACGTACTCAGCTATTTGCTTATCTTTTCTATAGAAGTAGCTGTTAGGGTTTGATTATTACGCTTTAGTAGATAAATGAGTGGCATTTAAATCACAACTTGGGCTAAAACTATACATTTCTATTTGTTCTGTGGACAAAGGGACTTCGCAGTTATTGAACCAGACCTTAACCCCATTAACTAAACAAGGAAATGCTCTGTTTGGGCAGGGAAACTTCCTCTGTGGGTCTTGATGCCCACTTCAGTAGCCTGAGGTTTGATGCACATGTGGAGTTGCTGAAAGTCTTTTCCTGAGGAAGGGGCAGCAAAAGGAGAGGCACTCCTGATTACCCCTGCTTCAAAAATGCCTTTAGCATTTGCTGGTAGCAAAAAAGTTGGGAGGGAAAAACTGTTTCAGCTTGAGTTGAAAGAAAAGACCCTCACTGCCTAAAAAAAGTAAAGACTTAAAGATATATGGAAATATTCCGGATACAGATGAGGGTATTTTTGACCTAAGATAAAACATTGAAACTTGAAATTTGAAAAATTTAGATTTTAAAGCCCACTGTGGCTATCTTCCCAAATGAAAAGTAATTTTACAGGCATTGACTGAAAAAAATCTCAAAACCAAGAGGGTTCCCTATTTTTTTTTAAATTTTTGTGAATTTTTCTTTTTAAATGAAGTTTTGAATAAGTGTTTTCCCCCAAATCCTCCAAGTTTTGTCTAAAAACTGCTCTTCTACTCCTATAATATGCTCTGAGGAGCAAACTTCTCATGGCAATAGTTGCTGAAAAGAATTAAAATCACTACTTTGCTTCTGCTCAAATTTTATAAGAAAACGCAAACCCAATACCCCAATTCACAAAAAGAGCTTACCCATGCAGTCTGGGCCCCAGTGTCCCTGGCAGCACTCAGGTTGCTCAAATTCCTTCACACAATGATGCCGACATCCCGGAAAAGAAAGTGTGTGTGTTTTGGTTTCTAAATAATACCTGAGGAAAAGAATTTGGAGTTGCTTTAGAGTACATAAAAGCTGCTGTGGGGAAAAGTAAAATTCTTAATCTCAGTGTCAGGCAGGAGAATTTTAAACTTAGTTCTATTGGCCTGCCTTTTTTTTCCTCATTAAAACATACATCACACATCAAGGTCTAAAAAGATCTTTGGAGCCGTTTCTTTTGCCATAGTATATCTATCTTTTATTTTATTTCTTTTTTATTTTCTCTTGTTTTCCCCCTCATTTTTGCAGCCTAACTGCAGCAGTATTCTCTAAATATTGATTTGAAACAGTTTTTAAAAAATAATTAATATCAAGGTTCTTTAAGTATTAAGTAACTCAAAATAGTCACATTTCCCCTAAAAAACTGGGGGTTTTAATATTTTTTTTTTTAATTTTCAGTATGAAAGTCAAGATTTCAACTTTTTTTGGAGATATTCCTTCCTGCCCTTCATCCCCCCACACCTCCCCGGTCTGGCAGTTTGAAAAATCTGTTATTTATATGATAATATATGATAATATGATATGAATTATATATCAGTATAATTTATATGATAATATATATCTGTCATGCTATTGATATATAATTCATATCAAGTATGCAGAATAAACAAATAAATGATTTTATGATATCACTCAAAAGAATATCTGATAGGCCGTTGATAGCAATGTTTATTTTTCCTCTTATACCACTCACTGATTGATTTTAGGCTTGAATTAGTCTGAGTAAAGCTTTAGTTCTGGAGTTGGTGAGGCCAATGATAAATGTTCCTTAAGAAAATCACATAGAAAAGAGCGTTTTTTTATATGAATTAACACTTTTTAATTGATGGAGAACAATATTCTTGAAGCAAAGCTCTGACAGAAGAGATACCTGCAGTCTGGTATTCCAGTCCCGTTGGTAATTTTGGTGTAACCAGCAGGGCACTGTGTTTTGAGGTTTAAAGAGCAAGGCACACATTCAGTTTTCATTCGAATGAGCAGTTTTTGATCACATCGCTTCTTCATCTGTAATAGGAGAAGATTAATTAAAAAGGAAGAAGTTCTCTATGTTGGTTCAACTCTGTCCCCAGTGGCATTGCTGAAAAATGACAAATTTAATTCAGCTTTGTTCCCACTAAACCACATATCAGGGCTTTGCAGTAGTCTCTGCACAAAATATATCCAACCACTGAAGGATAAACCCTTCTAAGTGTTATATTCCTCTTGAGAATACTTTGTCAGCAAATGTTAAGCTCAGCAGACTTACAAGCCAGGTTACTGAGGCAGCATCAGCCTGCAGAGTGTTAGTTTCCCTTGCTGTGGAGATTCTGTTTTCACAAATGCAAACCTGACAAATGACTTGAGAAGGTCACAAAAAAGAGAAAAGGCTTAGGGTGTTGTCACAGCAGCGGCATTTTATTTTGTGGTTGTAGAAGTAATAGGTTTGAAAATGTCTATATACAAAAAATAGTGTTTCTTTCCTACTACTTAAACAGTTGACCTGTTTTAAAGCACAGTCTTTGCTGAACTTTACCTGATCTTGGCTTCATCCTCTTTCATCCTGGTGAGTATTTGTGGAATTAAGCTTATAATTCACAAATGGTGAAAAATGACTTAATGCAAACTATGACCTTTAAAAAACAACAACAATTAATAAATGAAATCATTATTCTTGGAAGGCAGTAGTCTGAAGTGCTCCCTTTTCCATTCCAAGATAATAATTTGTCCAGTGTTCTCTAAGTATGGACCTGTTTAGCTGGTCTTAACTCATTCAAACAATATTGACTATGAGAGACTTCCCATCTGACACAGTAGAATTGAAATTAACTTTTTGAATGGAATTTCAGTTAGGCAGTTGAGTAGTCAATTAAGTGTGAATCATTACCAGGCCAATGTGAGGAAATGTTTAATGTTTATCTCTAAATACTCTACCTGCCCACTGTGTGTGTGTCTGTGCCTGTATGTATGTAGGGCCAATTCTAGCAGCATCATCCATTTGAAAATGTTCATATATGTTAAGCACAGAATCACAGAATCATTAGGATTGGAAGGGACCTCTGGAGATCCCCTCAATAATAGGTAATAGTTGTCTGTGGATGTTCCAAGCAGTTTTCGAGATTATAAAGCCAGAAGGACAATTATACTAGAGGAGCATAATTCAGAATGATGGAGCCTCTTGCATGAAATTTAGTTTGAAAAACGAGACTTTTTAGAAGACTCCCATTTGATTTGGAAATGGTCAGTTGCAGACAAACAAGCTGTGGTATGTTGCTTCAACTGTAATTTGTCTCTGATGGTTTTGCTTCAGTCTCCAGCCATTGCTCTTTGTAACTTGCATGACAGATAGGAATCTGTTCTGTTACAGAATTTACTACTCCTTTCTTATGAATACTTACAGTCACCTCCCAGCTCCCCCTTGGAGTCAATAGCCCACCTGGATATGGAGTGTCAGACCCAACATTTCTGGGCAATTCCTGTTTGCAAGAATGGGCCCTGCACACTCTCCCTTCAAGGTCTTCTCTGTCCCCTGACGTGCCAAATCTACCATTAACACTTTGTGCAGCAGCACCATGGTAGGATCTTCAGGTCATTTGCTATGCAAGGTGTGTTCCAAGTCACCACTTTCAAAGATGGAGACATTGCAGTGCTGTTATGTGTTGCTCAATGGATATTCCCAGTTTGGGAATCTGGCCCGGGATTCTCAAAAAAACATGCACAATTGCAGCCCTGTGCTGTCCAGGTATTATTGGACCTTCTGGGCACATATGGGATGTTGCAGCCTCTTTGCAGAAGCTCATGGTTGGCCTGGGTGTGTAGACAGGCACATTGGACAGGATTTTAGCAGTGAAGATTGTGAGGATGTATCACAGACACTGATAAGGAGATTAAATTTCATGAGCTCTGAGACACTCCATTTAATAGTCATCACCCAGCTATATTTCAACATCAATTTAGTAGTCAAATTTTAGTCTTTAGAAATGTACTGTTTGAAATCTGATTGGGGTCACATTCAAGTATTTGAGTAGTGAAACCTTTTTCTATTGCATAGCTGCATTTCACGCGTCTTTGAAATAAAAGGAAGATCTCTTTCCAGATGTGGGGATAATGTGGATACAGCTCGAGCAGAAAGAGGCAAAGCAGCAGTGAGCGGTTCCATGCTGGCAGGACTGAGCAGCCCCCCTGCCCTTTCTACAGAGCCCAGTGCTCATGGGGCACTGGACTGACCTGGCTTTTTAGGCCTCAGGTCTATGATGGCTCCCACAGACTCAAACCAGAGCATCTCTGCACCTTGTTTCCCATCCAAAACCGCCTCACAAGGCACCAGCACAAGGCGGCTTGAACACTTCAAGCCTTTCAGAACGCTGGTGCTCAGCACTAGTGCAACCACCTTAACAGCCCATCCTTAGTGATAGCACCAGAGCAAGAGCCAACGCAGCATTGAATGTGAAGTCTGGGCACCTTAACTCACTTCAGCATTTCCACTGAGTCATATTGCTACAGATAATATTGAATAATCATAAACTCAAGAATTTTGGCTGATTTTTCTGAATCTTTTACCACGATACTGAAGCCCTGCTCCTTGCAGGTGCTTGCAGAAGTTGTTGTGAGTCTGAGGCTGGATAACCAGCTGAGCTTGCAGGATATTCAGATTCAGAAGTGAATAAACTGTTGGTAGGAGTGCCTGAAATTATCTAATTGCAGAAGCTGTCATTGAAAAGGCACTCCACAAAACTTCATTTTGGAACAAGAAAATTTAAAGAGATTTTTGAAAAGGTAAATTCTAAATAAAAATAAGTTATACCCTTTCCCTACCAGTAGCTATAAAATGCTGTTTGTTTTGGAATGGTGGGGTTATTTCCACTTTCTTCCATTTCCTCTTCCCTTTTTGCTTAGGGAAGCTGAAATAGAGACAGAAATAGGTTTAACGCATATCCTAGTACTTGTTTGTACTTTTCAAAGTATTTTTCCATTTAAAACCCCCAACCAACCAAATTGCAGCAAAAAAATAACCTGAGTGGCTTCCCTTCTCCTCCCTGTCCTTTTATTTCCTCTTCTGCAAGTGTTTTTTCTCTAGATCACAGCAATTTAAAGCCTCATGTTGTGTGACAGTTTAGATGAATGAATGTCTCCTTATAGAACTCCTGGTTCGGATTTGTAAACCAACACTTTTTGCCTCTGTGAAAGGGTGGTGAAAACAGATTTTGTGAAATTCCACAGATCCAGAAGATTTGTACATGGCAGATGTACCACTTTCCGAAAAGTTTGCAAATCTTTTACTTAAATTCATAACTTTGTACAATTAATTCCAGTAGCTCAATTCCTTAGAATTTTTCCCTACCTATCTGAAATACTGTTTCCTCCTTATGCTTAGTAGAGTTGATAATTTTCACTATGGGAAAAGTTCTGCTGTAATCTTCTGATTTATCTGAAATTCTGATAGTTCTATTGCTTCTAATGAATGTATCAGCTACCGTCTTTTGCCACATTTGCCATTTTTTAGAGACCTTTTCAGTGTACTCAGGACATATCCTTTAAGCCAAATTCTCATGTGGAATAAAGAGATAAATTTCTGTTATGTCAGAGGACTGAGTTACAGAGGTCTTAGTTTATAATTCAGCATCATATGCACCAGTGACTGTTAAAGCGGGTTTTTCTTCTGTAAGATACAGTACCTGATAACTGTTCTCTCTATAATAGTGAAACAACCCCCACCCTTATACACACATATAGTAATTCATTACTTAAATAAGATGCTGCTTCTTACCTCATCTGGGACTTGTGATGTCAAACACAGTTTCACTGCAGCTGAAAGAGCCAAAAAGAATAAAATAACTGGATTTCTTTCCATTGTGAAGAATTATATATTTTTTCTTCAGAGCCTCCCAGACATGCACACTAAAACTCTGATGTCAAGTGCTTGTTTGTTAGAGGTGCTATTTCTTCTGCATTCTTAGGCAAATTATTTAAAGGGACTTTTGTCTTCCTGAAGGAAAAATGAGTGAAGGATACAGCATGCAGAGCTCTCCTGTAGGCAGGAAAAAATCCAAAACACAGGGTATTTGCTGCAAGTTTTCACTGCAGAGCTGAATAAACCCTTCCTAATTGAATGACAGGAAATCCTGACAGGACTCTGTTCCTTTATCCCTCTCTCTGAAGCTGTTGACAATACAAAACTGAGGACACTGAACTGTTATGACAGAAGATGTTTTCTTCTTTTAGGTGGGCATGGATAGGGGACTGTGCTTGTTATCATTACAGTTGTTCAGATAATCTAAGGCAGAGCAAAAGATCTCTGAATGTTGGCTTATCAGCTCTAATAATGTAGGGCTGATAACCCCTGAATGTGGTTCTGTGAGGAATACTGCCTGCTTTATCTCAGGAGGGCAAAAGAACACCTCCCAGCTTTGGTTAGCTGGGTAAAAAAAAAGGGATTTTTTTTTTCTTTTTTGCTATTTTTCTTTAATCACTTTGACTGATTTCCTGGAGCCAAGCAGAGGAAAATTAGCTCAGCTATGTTACTTGCATATGATTGTGAGGGATGATCAGACAGTCATTTTGATTTGCCCAAAGCAAGACTGCTTCTCTTAGAGCTGTTCAGCTCTTCTCTAGTGCTGCTCTTAGCTGCTGTTCTGGTCAGTCTTGTAAGGGCAGCTTCTCTCATGTCTTGAACACCTAATAATTCGGCTGCCTTCAATTTGTCGGCTTTGCTTTATGCTGCTGACATTGTAATTTTTCAGCCATTTGAAGGCACTCCATAAGGATGCCTTAATACAGTGTTGTGCTTTAAAGCCAGGTTAAGATTCTGAAGAGCCCACAGTGGGTGTAAACATCGTGCTTTCTCCCAGATTCCTATTTATGGTCATGGCTAGATAGGGCATTCGCCACATGTTACGCTTGATGAAGTTGTACTCTATTATCTTGCACTCGGTATTGTTTTCTTAAAGAACTCGGTGATGATAGATATATAATACACAAATTCATCTAGTTTTATTATATGTTGTAACTGAATACTGTAGATTTGCTGGTAGGAGATAGCAAGGCAAGATGTTTCCTGCACGCTCATCAGATCCTGTTCCTGTCTGCTATACGATAAGGAAAGTAAATCATTTCTTGTTTATGCAGACAAGATAGCAGCCAGGGGTCGTGATGTACATGCTGGTGGTACGTATGGCCCTGAGAAGTACCGTTTCTCTTTCCTGAGGTCGAGGCCTTTCATGTTACTTTGGGTTTGCATACAATGTAAAATCTGATCTGGCGGAAGGAATGGCTCAGGTTTTTCTCCAAAAGAGCAGAATCCTGGAGGATCTTTCCCATGTGGTGATAGCTTGTGGCCACATCCTGTTCTCCTTGGGATGTTTGAGAGTAAAACTTACCCTCCCTCTTCTGCAGCTGTGCCTTGTTGGAGCATGGGCAGGGTGGTTCTCTAGGCAAGGTCTGTGCTTCCTGAGCTAACCATGGTTGCCTGGTCCCTGCATATGTGATGGCAGGAGCTGACAGCTTCTGCAGCAGCTTGAGGTCAGCTGGGTTTCTTGCCTGTTGCCACTTCAGACAGTGCAGTGATGAAAAGAGCTGTAAATCAAGCACGTCCCTTTCCTGTCCTGTAGATTGAGATAAAAAGCAACACACATCAGCTCTCTTGTTATCTGCTGTTACCTCCCGTATAGGCATTTGTGTGTAGTAAACCCTTTTTCCCTTTCCTTCCTCTCCCTTCATGTCAGAATGCTGCCTCCCCGCTAACTGCCATGATGAACGCTTTCCCTGCTCCAAAGGGATGGGACACCCTTTCCTTGTCTTGACAAACAGGTTTTAACTTGTTCATGGGTGTTATAAAAGAATAGTAGAGAATTTACTAGGGAATTAAAATAAAGAATAGTAAAGAATTTCTTCTTTGATTAGACATTAGGAAGAAATTCTTCACTGTGAGGGTGCTGAGGCCCTGGCATAGGGTGACCAGAGAAGCTGTGGGTGCCCCATCCCTGGCAGTGTTCACGGCCAGGTTGGACAGGACTTTAAGCAACCTTGGTCTAGTGAAAGGTGTCCTTGCCCATGGCAGGAGGATTGGAACTGGATGAGCTTTAAGGTCCCTTCCAACCCAAACCAGTCTGTGATTCTTCATTAAATAAAGGCTGTGCCAGGCTCCAACTATAACTCTGACTGGCCAGCTTCTGCCCAGCTTTGGGTGGAAATACAGGCTAATCTGTCACTTGGCACATTCTTGTTATCTTGCTGCATTTACAGCTCAGTGGGGACCTTCATGCTCTTGCATTTCCTACTCTTATCTTTTCCTGGCTTTAGCAGGATATTTTATTTTAGCTTTGTGTTGTGCCTCTTTCTGTGCCCAGCGGGAATGCTGGAGAGGTCTTGGATCTCTTTGGTTGCTATAAGAAGGTGAAAATTTTGGAAGCCTTAGACAAAAATATTAAAACACAAATGTGTTTGTGGAGTTGGTCCCCTTGAGTATTTTCCTAAATAATGATTATACAGGCAATGGAAGTGAGAGCAAGGAATGAGGGAGAACTGGACATGGATACACCTAAAAGCTGGGATCTATTTGACACAGAGCTGAGCCAAGCCTCTCTGCAGGTATACCAGCCACTTGGATGCTCCCTGTCTCAGATGCTAGTCACCCTTGTACCTCTGAAAACAAGCAGCCTGACGGAAAAGATTAGTAAGAGTCACTGTGTGTGCTGTAATGCTGCAAATACCACATGTTGTGTCATATACTGGTGCGTCCTGGCCTTCCTCCATTCTGCTACTGCCTTGATGGACTGCATGCTCCTGCTTTAAGTAGGTGTGAGCTGGTTGCCTTTTTACTTTCTCCATCCACTTACTGCCTCTCTCCAAGTTGCTCCTTCTGTTTCTGTGCTGGAAATGTCAACCAACCCGAGAAAATATGGCTCATTTATGAAGGCGTTCTTAAAATCAATTTTTAGTGCTACAACTTATTTCAGTGTTTGTTTTAGCTGGTTTTTCTCAGAGCCTACAATCTGGCACAGGAGGTCAGTTTGAAAGTAAACAAAACCCAGTGGAGATACAAACGTGATGGTTGCTGCACTCACTTTCTTCTGCATCATTCTGATGGCCACATAATTTCTTGCATTTTTAGAAGTTTCAGTTGATTACTATATGATTCATGTTGTATATTGTTCCCCTAAGCTCTTTTAATGTGAACCTTTCAATGTGAGATAGCTGAACAGCCTATGATGAGTTGCCAGAGACTCATGCAAAGCTCAGCCATTTCACAATCATATGATAAAAGCACCATTTTAGAGGAAGAAATAAAAAAGAAATACGACTGTTTTGAAGCGCAGCACTCATTGCAGCCTGAACATTCACGAGCTCTGCGTAATAAAAGCTGGAAAAGCTTTTCTGGTATGTCCCACTTTATTGCTGCTCAGCTCCTCTCCAAGGGGAGAAGCTTCATTAGTGAGGTGTTAGAGAGTGCCAATGATGAGGGCAGTCTTGAGCTACATTTAATATTCTTAGTTAGTAATTTGAAAGTAAGCAGCAGAAAATAAATGAATTACTGTTTTTTTTACTGTATGTGGCTTCTGTTTTAGAGCCAGTCACAGCAGGAAAACTGTCCTAGGGGTGTTTGGATACAGTTTGAGGCTCCACATGTCTGAGGAAAGTCACTTTGCTCTTTGTTTGGAAACTGGCTAAAGCACCTTGCAGAGGGGTAGGAAAAGATAAAATGTGTTCAGAAAAAGAAAGCTTCCTAGGGGGAAGGGAGGCTTTGGCTCTGCCAAGAGAAATGTCTGAATGCTAATTGTAGGTGGAAGGAGGGGGGCACAACCATCAAGTTGCCTAGGAGGAGGCTTGGGGCAGGGGGGAAATATTAGGGAAATACTGCCTTTGATTAACACAGTCTTAATTGGAACATAACAAAGAGATTAGAAAAAAACAAGAGTTTGGCAAGTTAAATCTTTCCAGTGCCATACATCTGAAGAAGCCAACGGTGGCCTATGGAGAGTCTGAATGGGCAATGTGGAACGTTCTAGGGGTGTGTAATTTTATCTGCGGGGTTATGACAGCCATCATTTTGAAAGATGGTGACTATCAGAACTAATTAATTCTCCAAGCCCATAGGATGCATTAAGATAGAGCTGCAGCTGGTATGCTGAGGAATGCCGCACGCCTGGCAGAGGCCATCGCTTTTATCAATGTTAATGAGGGAGAAGGCACAGACAGCTGATCTAAACCCGAATGCGTTCATGATGCATACAGCTGACGGCAATGCAGACTGCCAGTCAAGGGGTGGTCTTAGCCATAGATTAGATCCTCATAGTGGCCTCTTCAGCTTTCTTTCTTTCCTCTCTTTCTTTTTTTTCCTTTTTCTTTTTTGTTCTCAAAAGAGTCTTTCAGCTGGTGAAATTGTAAACAAAAGGCATTCTGGCTGAGCCTGTGGCAGAGAGGGCTTTGCTAGGCAGACGTGAGGAGAGTTAGTGCAGCGCTCACTTGGACAACGTTATTTACTACAACTTTTAAGGGGGTGTTAGGTGGGGGAGCTGTAAGGCTGAGCTTATAATCAGCGCTGTGCTCTAAAGGGAACAGCCACAAAGTCAGGGGCTGCTCACAGGTACGTCTGCTACCTTTCATGCTATAACAACATGTTGCTTAAAAAAATGAGAGTCATGCTCAAGCCATAGTAAGGCCCCATGCCCTGTAGTTCCAGCAGGGTATAGGACTTACAGCTAAGTCCTCAATTTGTGGGAAGCATTGCCCATTTTCAGCTGCGAGACATTCAAGGCAAGATGTGCAGGGGAGATGAAGCTACAGAACTTCTGGATGGCAATGCCATGGGGAGGAAGGGAAGGACTTAGCAACCCAGATGCGGAAATGTGGGTGACATTAAAGCCATCTTTGTGTGTCTCTCTCTGCTCTGCATCTCCTGCATTTTAGTTCTTGGTAGACCATGCATGGACTCTGGTGCCATTTTGCTTCCAGCTAATGGTCATAATAAAGGCAGAAGCTTGACTTTTTTGAACACTGTAGCTCTTCCTGGTGATATAATGCTCTTCAGAATTATCAAAACTCATGTTTAATGGAGTATAAATATAATACATATTCCTTGCCCAGATTTGGAATAAAATGAATCACAGTTATGAGCTGCTTGATAATTACACCAAAATAAACTTATAGCTTGAATTAACATCCTCCCATTTGTGTAATGTCAGCATGGAAGAAGCTTCAGCTTTAAGATGTGATCAAAGGATATCAGAAACTAGAAATAAATAATGGGCTTAGGCAAGATGAGAAAGTGTCTCGAATGGATGACAATTCCCAAGCAAACCTATTTTGCAGTTTATAAACATCCAGACAGGAAGGAGACTGGGGTTGTTTGTATGTGTGCCTTGTACTTCAGCAGTTCTGCTAAGGTTGCAGTGTGCAAGGCCAAAACACCAGGAAAACCCTGAGGCTCCCAGATTGAGGATAGACAGAGGATGCAGAGCACGAATTTCTGGTGCTGTAAATGTTACATTGATTTTTCCAACCCCATGGAAGATAAGCAGCACACATTTCATAGCTTAAAGGTTGGCTGTAGTAAAACTGGGGATGTTTGGAAACCCCAGGCACCATCAGGTAAGGGAGCTTGTGGAGCTGGGGAAGCAGCAGAGGCTGCGTTATTACTATGGTGTTACTACCTGCTGATTTCCTTCCTTGCGTTAGACAATGCAGAGAGTTCGCTGTAATTTTGGCCTACGCCGAGCTTGTATGCTTTCAGAGTAATGCTTTTGTTTTGACTAGTCGGACTTGAACAAAGTTAGCTTAATATAGTTAATAATTTACTAGTAATAGAACGGAATTGCAGATAATGATGTGGAGCAATAAACCTTTGCTCAGTTTTTTTTTTCTCCCTTTCCTTTTAAATGCAGCTTTCATAACATTATCCAAATGTGCATGATTATGGCTATAGTGAATTGATTTCACACAATTATCTTGCCTAAGAAAAGCCATCTCGTAATTTATTTGAGAAAGAAAATCATGCAGAAGATAAGCTGGCATAACTTCCACAAATCAAATCACACAATATTATCTTACTTCCTCCTTATGATATATAAACTTGCTGTGGTTTACGTCAGGCTAGAGGGATCTGTTACGTGCTGTGCTAGGTGGGTAACGCAGTATGGGTATGCAGTGTGGTAATCCCTAAGCCAATGACCTAAGGGCAACAAGTTGCCTACAGGGACATCTGGTATTGCTGGGAAGAGCCAAGCGTGGAGATGCCTGGCATGTGGTGGCTGTCTGCAGGCCAACAAAGGTTGCAAACCACAGCCCTAAGAAACAGGGCTGGGCTTGGGATAGGGAAGCTCAGGCTAATTTTCTGGCTCCGTATCTTACAGATGTGGACAAGCTGCTCATCCCTTCTGCCTTGGCCACATCTTCTCTCCTTGCTGCCTTTTCTATAGCTTGTCTGCCTTTCATTATGGGTGTGTATCAGTGCCTCGAAAAGTGACACCTGGGAAGGGGATGTCTCCAGTGCAAGTCAATGTTGAAGAATAAAATGCAGTTTCTATGCCAGCATCCTCCATCCCTCTTCAGTTCAGTGTCTTTTTTGCTGCAGCCTGCTGGGGAGGGGGGAGACATGTGCGAGCTTTCTACCTGCCATCTCCAGAGTCCGGCTTGCCTTGGCCCGCGGCTGTTTTGCAGGGAGCAGGGAGCCGGCGGCGGGCAAGGGTCCCGGGATGGAGCCTAGGACCCTCCCAGCGGGACCACCGGAGGGCAGCAGAGCCCAAGTCACGGCTTCAACCCGCCCCCCCAAAACTGGGGACAGCACTTAGAAGGGACTTCTCGGTCCTCATGACCCCCTGCGAGAGCTAGGTCCTTGTGTGGGAAATCCCACTGCAACCCAGAGGGGGCACGCCGGGATGTGAAAGTGTTAACACGTTTACATGATTGAGGTGTACTGATTTCCTAAAAATAGTCGGACAGCATGTGGGTATAAATAGATATATGAAAAATAAATGGCTTAGCAATACACATAGATAGGAAATAAATGTATACACATATAAAATAAACATATAAAAATAAATAAAATAGAATAAATAGCTTAAATATTTAAAATATAGAAAAAATAAAAACCAGAAAACAAACATAAAATAAATATCTAATATATAAATATGGAATCTACAAAAGCAAATATATGGACGTATCTAAAATAAATATATGCATGCTCAATTGTGGCAATATTAAAATGGTGCGTGGTTTTAATATGATGGAAAAGTTTGGAAGCACTCATCGTGAGTCCTACTGTGTTCAGACAGCTGGGGGATACTTGTACTTCATTGGAGGTTTTATTTTCTGCCTCCATCATCTACTTCTCAATTTTCTTTCTTTCTTGAGAAATCTGAACTCTGCAGAAGCAGGGAAAACAGGTACTACCCTATGAAAGAGACATAAGAACTCCACTGAATTTGACCTGATTAGTTCAATACATGTTTCTAATGTTGTTATAGAATGAGTATGGAAAACTGGAAATGTGAAAATGGGGAAATGAGAGAACCAGGGGCTTTCTCTCTTTCCAAAGGAAACAGGGATTCGGGGAAGCTGCGCCTAAACTCTTAAAATTCCTTAGGCAGGGTTCTTAGTGCATTGCTAAATATTTCCCCCACAAAATGTCTGCAAATTGCACTAACTACCCTGAATTCCAAGATGCTTCTCTCTAGTAGAGTCATTTATGGAGAACATGATATGGGCCTTCCTAAGTGCCTCTATAGAGTTCAAGGAGCATCTGGATGATGCTTTTAGTAATTTGTTTTAGTTTTAGGTAGTATTGTGAGGGGCTTTGGGAGCTGGACTCTGTGATCCTTATGGGTCCCTTCCAACTTGAGATATTCTACAATTCTGTGAGAGTACACAGGACATGAGGTAGATGGGAGAGGATATATTCAGACACCTGCACAAACATATGCTGCATCCCAAAACCTGAGCACCTAGGGAACTATTCCTTTTGCCATGACTTCCGCTGAGTTGTATATCCTCCATGAATAAAAAATTTGAGTGATTTCAAATGCACAGGAACATCTACTGAAGTTCTGAAAGAATCCACTTCGTACCTTGTGTGTTGAAGACTGCGTTAGAAAGTGTACTGTTTTCTTACTGTGATGAGGTAAATATAAAAGGATTTTTTGGGATTACACAAAAGGCATGGTAAATAGACTATACTTTGTGTTAAATACACTGGAAAGTCTAAATAAGCATAAAAATGTAAAGTCAATGTTACTGGCAATGAGATTAGGCTGAGCAGACATATGCAGAAAAACCTCTTCAGAGGGGTTTGTATGTGTTACAAGGCTCTGTACAGAAAGCACTCATGAAGAACTCTTCAAAATCCTGATCTACAAACATAGATAAGTTTTGGTTACGTCTAATGTAAAAACTCCACAACCTACAGTTTTGAAAATGTTAATGGAGAACTCAAGTATTTAGAAGTATGAAGAGTCCAGAATTAAGTGCTTTCCCTAAGAGGATTATTCGGTTTAGCAATTAGAGAGAGTAACTTCAAGCACTAATGTGAAGAAAGGAAAAACTGGGTTAGTAGAGGTCATAAATTCATAATTTTCTAGCTGTTGAATGCTTGATTTATTTTCAAATTTTAAAAATGGAAATACTGTGGGGTTTTCTTAAAGCTTCTGATGATGTAATCAACTAGTGTCTATTAAAAAAAGGAAAAAAAAAAAGAAAAAAGACCCTTAACTGGAGCTTTAATGTAGTTATTTCAAGTCCACTGAGGTTACAAGCAACCTACACAAGGTCCAATGACGTGAAAGTCCAAGCAGGAACATTGTTAACACTTTCGCCCCTGTAAGGTCACTTGTCTTTACAGATGTATCTTTTTTTGTCCTTGCCAGATAGTCTTCCAAGACTCTTACCCAGTACTGTATCTCTCTGTGATTGCAGAATGTATTGTAATATAGTTTAGCATGAGAAATTTTATAGCAGTGTAAAGACAGACTCTTCCACATTCACACCCTCTTTATCATCCTCTTCTTGTGCATCATCAATGACATTAGTGCAGCCAGAATCGGAAAGTCCCTGCAGCCCCAACGAGTTGTACCATACAAGTGTAGGCGGATGACAAATGCTGACTGGCTGTGTGTAGTTATTTAGGGATAAGGAATAGCATTGTAAGACAATGCAATTCAAACTTCAGCTTTTTGAGGTGTTTTTTTCTGTTTTTGGTTTTCAATTTTGACCTGCAGATGTGAAATAATGTCAAAACTTCAGGGATCAGTTGGGGAAATAACACTGCAGAAGAGCCGTGTGGCATAACCTCATGAACCCCACCTTGTTTAATAGCATTAATATGCTAAGGTGAAATAAATGTTAGTTTCAGGGTTCATCTGCTTGGGGAAAGCACCTTTGCTTCCTGAAGACCAAAGAGATAATTAAAGATGTGGCCTGCATATTTTAATGGCAGAAATTCATTCCTATTAGAAAAGTAGGAAGTGATACATGCTTGTGTAGAGTAGACAAAAGACTAAAAAGAGATAAAATGAATAGAAGTATTATGAAGTGCGTAGAGAGGGTAAATGGGAAATTCTTACATTTTCTCTTATTGTAATTCTAGAGTAAGAGAATGTTTGAAAGAATTATCTTTAAAAAATACCCAAAATAACACTATTGTAAATAAGAGGAAAAACTTTCAGTCTTTTTTGCTGGGGAAACTTCTTATTTTCTTATTGTCTAATTGTAGGCAGGTAACTCTTTGTATCTCTTAGAAGTTTGTGTTTGAGAAGAACAAGACAGAAAGCTGTTTCACTGACCTGCAGCATTCAGCTAGAATCTGTAAGAAGCAAATTCTTCTTTCTTGTAGAAAATACTTTGATTTTTGAATAACCTTGCTTTGTGCCAAGTCAGAATGTGAATAAATAGTCACAGGTTGAGTTGAAGAAATTTTATGGCAGAAAAAAATGAAAATATTCACCTTTTTCTAACTTATTTGCTGGGTAAAGCATCTGCCTGGTGTACTGGACTCCTCAATTGTGTAGTAGCTTGTCTCAAACCCTGCTGAGGAGCAGAAAGGCTCAGAGCAGTTCAGGTGCCTAAACACCTAGCATCTAGTGCCTCTTTAGATGCCTTTAGACCTTCAGGACCAGTGAGTGCACCTTGCAGCCACATGAGATACCACAGACATTTAAACAGTCTTAGACAATTGAAACCGACCCTATGGGCATATGGCTCGAAGGAACTGGAAACCTGGAAGTATGAAGAACTGCAGAGTTTGTGGGACTACAGAGGCATGGGCCTAAGACAACCACAGGTATTTCCTTCCCAAGCCCTCATTAGGCAAAATTCTACAGAACCACAATTTTTAAGACTTAGATTTCCTTCTTCCTTAACCGTTCGGCTTCTATGGATCTACAAGTTGGGATGCACAGGCTGCTTGGAGGTCCTGGACGCTGCAAAGCATGGAAGTTACATGTTCTGAGGGTAAATCAAACTGATGCCTTGCAATCAATATCTTCTTTCAGAAGAGGGTTTTTTGGAACCCGGGTTTCCTGTTGAGAACTCATTATAATGGAAAAATCACAACTGTTTGTTCATCTGATGCAGGCGGCAATCAGAGGGTAGAGTTGATACTCATCTGTTCCCATCAACCACCGCTGAGTATTTCAAGAGATGTTATGATGCAAGTTTTCTGTCTGACATCCAGCTCTCACTGGCTTGGCACTCTCAGCTGTGACTAGTTTTTCAAAAGAGCTCAGTTCCCATTGCAGCTATTATGACCAGGTTTTCGAAAGATTTCAGCACACTGAGTGCTGAGGTCCTTTGAAAGCCTCCTAATAATTATTTAGGTGTGTAAATAGCATCTCAGCCTGGTTGTAAAAGCTGACTCTTTCTGGAAATTATTGTCACAAAGCAATGTATATTATCAGCCCTAAATTCTCATATTCCCTGTATGTGATTTACCTTTATATGTTCTTGAAATTTGAGCTGTTTTAAATACAATTTCCACAAAAACAGAATACTAAGCAAATATAGGTTGTAGTTGCTTGTACTATTATTAATTCAGAATCAATGCAATACCTTTTTACATTGATGGATCTATCATGTTAAAACTTGAATGCTGTTATTGAGCAGTGTTTCCAGATTTGCTGATACATAACAAGAGAAGATGTGGAAGAAGAGTAAGGGTGAATTTTTGTTAGTGTTATACCTCTAGACCAAAGACTAGGGGGAAAAGAGATTGTACTGATAACAGTCTTGCACCCAAGGACAACAGGACTGAGGACAGCAGCGAAGGTTTTAAGCACTGTGTCCATTACAAAGTTGGATTTAACTAAATCCTGTCACAGTGCTTAGGAGGGAAAATGCCCAAATTCGTATTCTTGGCAAAATTCCTGAGTGAAGACATTGTGAATTTAACCCTTAATGTATGTGAAAACACAAGAGCATAGCAACAACACCACGTAAAATCAAAACCTCATTTAGTCTTGTATCCTCTTCCTGACAGTACACAGCACTGACTGTCTAGCAAAAGAGTATAAAATCCAAGCTGAATTTAGGATACTGTTTTTAAAGTACTTTTCCATCATTCCAATTGTAACCAGCTATTTTTACCTGGTTTATATTCTTCCTTTTTCCGCCATAGTATCTTGTGATGGTGACGTCCCAATGTAGTTGCACACTGTGTGAAAAAGCCCGTCTCTTTTATTTCAAACCTTCTGTCAGATACTGTGGTTGAGTGTCCCTACATGCTGGGGTGTGAGAAATAGCTAATACTCTCTTTGTGACTTTCTGAAATTCTATAATATCCTTCCATCCCTTGTCCTCCTTTGTTTGTTTTCCAGGTACAAGGGTTATAGTTTATCCAGCTGCTTGTTCTACAGGAGTCTTTCTAGACCTCTGACCTGAGTTTTGCCCTTCTCTGAGATGAAACCTTTCCTAGTTTACTTCTGTTGCTTTGGAAACGGGATGAGCCTATCTGCCTGCAGCATTCCAGATATCTGTCCCTCATAGATTCACATTGCTACACAACAGTTTTTTTTTGTTTCATTCTTAGTTCTCCTTAAAATTCTTAGCATTCCATATACTTTGCTGCCTACTCTTGAACCTTTAGCTGATGTTTCAGAGAGAGAGTGCCACATGGCTCCCAGATGTTTTTATGGAGTGCAAATACTGATTTAAAGACCATCCTTGGGTCATGGTTATTTTTTCCATGTGTGACTGGATTAATGCAGGATTTCATTTGCTGCTTGTCCTCTCTGACTTGCTGAAATCCTCTTGCAGCAGTTCACTCAATTGTCCTTACAATTGACCTCTTCAAATATTTTCACAGAATCACTGAATGGTTTGGGTTGGAACGACCTTAAAGATCATTGAGTTCCAATCCCCTGCCATGGGCAGGGACACTTCCCACTAGACCATTTTTTTTGTAATATGATATGTTTTGTTGCCTCATTATTAACTCCATTTTCACCTATGTTTTCAGTATGGTCATGTGTCTCACTTCCTGGCCAATATTTTCCTTTTAAGCTGAAAAACTGTCAATCTGTTCCTTTCATTTATTTCATATGTTTCAGCCAGCTAATAATCTATTTGAGGAGCTTTATTCATCATCCAGTTGGTTTCTTTCAGAGGCTTTTGTAAAGGCTGGTGACGCTCTGGAGACTAAAACACTGGATTGTATAAATGGGCATAGTTCTAGTGGAGCTGGGGATCTACAACTGGGTTGTATAAATGGGTATAGTTCTAGTGGAGCTGGGGATCTAAACTCCTTGGGAAAGCAGACTGTCTTAAGGAGTTCACAAATCTGTAATAATCTATTCCTGTTGTTGCAAGTACTGCATAAGAAATTATCTCTGTTTCTTGGCCAAGGTGCCCAGATGTGTCATCATCTTGCCTTAAAAACTTCATATTTCACCTATAATTTTTTTATCCAAAAGCAATTGGTGCAGACATATGCTCCCATTTGTTTTTACCCTTTGAGAAAGAGAAATTGAAAGTCTTTGGTCATCTGGGACTTATGAAGGACTAAGAATAATATGGTAACAATTTTGTAAAGTGAAATATTTATTATTTTTGCTTTAAGTTGGGTAAGAATAGATAAACTACATTATGTTGGTTTTTATGAAAACTGTGTCCATTGAGCAGCACATTGCTCTGTCCTTTGAAAGCAAAGGTTGCACAATAGGTGGAGGTACAGTATTATTTTGAGCAGTGTTTGAATAATTTGTTTTTTGCCTGGCTTGTTGCTATACCCTCATGCTGCCCCTTGTGTAATATCTCTTGTTGGAAATTAGATACCTGCACAGAGCTGCAAACATCATCTGCAGGACATGAAATAGAAAATCTCAAATGTATTTGGAGTGAGGTTGCCCTATATATTACATACAAGGAAGTGTGCTTTGAGATGTAATGTTATAGAAGATTTTCTTCTTTCTATTATTCAAATCAATTGAGCTTGTCTCTCAAACTTAAAAACACCATGGAAATCCCTTGGTGAAATCACAATTTATGACACTAGATAGGGTGTATTTTATTCTCTGTTTCTTAAATTATTGTTTGTCAGCAAGGGCTACAGATTGCTTTTCTGTAACTGCCTTCCATGTGATAGATGCACCAAGATGTTTTGTCACTTAGACTCTTGGTCATACAGAGTACTGCACAGAAGTATTCAGAAATCTTGCTTATTCTGATTATTATTGACTTCAGAAGGGGTTTGGGGTTTGTTCTCTTTGCTGAGTTAATTCTCAGGAAATTCTTGGATGCATGGTCATATCAATTAAAAACTCATCTGAGTGCAGTTTAAGACTTGGATGCCCAGGATCACAAAGCATTTGGGCGCCTCTGCTCTGGTCTCTCTGTGGGGTTGAAATGGTGAAGGCCTAAGAAGTACCACACACAGTTAGTTGTAAGAAAAAGAGAGATTTATGTAAAGTTGGTTAAAAAGGGAGAAGAGGTTGTTGGATTTGTGTCCAGTTGGCCTAAAGATATCTTAGATGGGTTCACAAAAATAATTACTGTTGGATCCATTCCCCTTGAAATTGATGGTAAAATGCAGAAAGCTGCACAGTGCAGTGATGCAGCATGGGATGGATCTGGAAAGAAATCCTGTTGCAAACTTGCATGCTTTTATCCCTATGTGGCATCTCTTGCAGCAAGACTTGCGAAACCGTAAATCTCTCAGCCAGACCAAAGCTACAAGAAAACTGGGACCTGTTACTGTCTAATTTCAGCCTTGGCTAAATCTTCTCTATTAAAACCCAATTTTTCCTTTGTGGAGATATTAAAGTGTGTCAATAATGTAACACATGGGAATGTGAGAATTCTCTGATAGTTGTAGATTTGGAAGTTGGGCTAAGCAGCATGAATGCATAAATCACGATTTACACCCCACTGAATGAGAGGTCCAGCAGTACTATTGCTTTGTCTCGAATGACACAAATAGGTGTTTTTTCATTAAGGATGTCAAATTCATATTCTGGCAACCTGTGTGATACCTACCACTGTAAATCCCTCTCTAAACTTTTATTTAAAAAGAAGTACTGGAGTCTGTTCATAAAAGCTAACATTCTGGTTTCCCAGTGATAAATTACCCTAACATTTGATAAACACAGTATGCCAGAAGAGGGTATATCAGACACTGTTATCAAAAGTTAATTTTCTAGACTAAATATTCATTTGGATCATTAGAGCTATTAAATACTGTGTCAGCATTTAAGGAGCTGGCTGTGCCTGAGTGCTAGAAGGAGCCCAAAAAGAATCATATCTTTTCAAGATAAATGATTGAACTGTTCAATGAACTCTTTGACTGGCATTGGTTCCAGTCATGCCAGCTGAAGCTCAATTCCTCTTTGTCTGTGTGGTCTTGTTTTCACCTTGCTTGTGGGGTGAAAGCAGTTTGATGTGACCTCCTTGCAGACAGAGGCATGAGCCTAACCTCTATTTACACCCTGTCATAATAGGGAGCTGGCAAACACCGCCACTTGCTGCTGCTCTCCTCATTTTGCCTGCTTTTTTGTCAAATAGTTAGAAGTTGTGCATTCTAATAATAATCTAATTAGCATAGCAGGCTTATAACATCTTGTTTATGTTGTCTACTCTATTTTGAACAAAAAGGAGAAAAGAAAATATGCTCCTTTGCATAGCTTTAGTACTGCCTTAGGGACCGTGTATGAAACACAGCAATATGGTAACTGGATAATGTATATATAGTTTTGTCATTTTTAAACTAATTCCATGGTGTACAAAGTCTGAGGCTTGAACTTTAATTCAGTAGTTGATGTACAACACTCGATACCTGGCTTACTTTTTGGCATTCAGCAAACCTTCTCCTAACAAGCCGAGTTTTTTGATAGTGCCTTATGTTTGCACCGACTCCAAACTCATTTATTTTCTCTAACAGTAAAACTATTGTTCAGTACTTTTTCTTTAGGGCCAGATTTTCTGTGTCACACAGTGTCTCCTGCCTCTTCTCTCCCTTTCCCTCTAGCTTAGTGATTGTTTCTTGGGCCAGAGCAGCAATGTCCTCGCAACTCAGTGCTCTTACGGTGATTGCCCTGGGGCACTTGGGCTCCTACAGAGCTCAGTGGAAACATGCGTCTCCCTTGGAAAATGGGAGAGTGTCCCGGGTTACCAGCTGGGTTTAAACCACGACAGAAGGAAAAAATCATGCTGAGAACTCTTCTGAAAATAACTGTATGGTTGAGAATTTCAGGTGAAGTGGGATACTGCAGGTCCACTTGTAAGTGTTGCTGCATTAACGCAGGACAGAGCCATGTTTAACATACCGTAGCTGCCTTCTGAGAGTGATTTATCACTGTGGTGTGCACTAAGTTTGTGACCTGCAGCAGGGACTGATAGCTACTGTAGACTTCACAAACGGGAAGCAAAGAAGCCTTATTTATAACTACAAAGGAAAGAGGTGATTTTAAAAAAAGAGAAAGGAAAAAGATCCTGATAAATCTCCTTTGCGTTTTGAGGGATCATTTCTATTTATGCAAGGAGATAAGTTATAAAGAGAACCACAGTATGTATACGATTCTTTTATTGCTGTATTAAAAGGAAAAAAGATGCAAATGGGATGGTACAATGCAGGGAGACAGCTAGAAACCTGTTTCACAATACCTGCTAATCTACAAAATTTAGCAAATTTTAGGAAAGAAGGAGATCCTTTGTAAATATTAATAATAAAAAATCATTAGAAATATATTTTTCATCTATCCAGCCTGCAATTCAGATTGCTAAATTACTTAAAAAGTAAATCCTGAGATGAACAAAGGGAGCAGGGGCTAGCTCAGTTCATTGGATGCTCTCTCGAGCAATTATACATCTATCTGTACCAGATGGGAGATCTAGCGACAGTTTTGTCGAAGCGTTGCTGTAACGGTGCAGCAGGTAAAAGGAAGACCTCAAACTGGGGGCTTGGGACAAGACACTAAATCAGGTTGCTTAAAAGAGGGAAATTCATTGCCCTCTCAGGGTGCTCCTGGAAATGTAGTTGATGGGAGGGCAAAATCTTTGGTAGTGCTCAGAGGGAGCCTTGGCAACTCCTTTCCTGGCATGCCTGATCTCTGCCCTCTAGGCCCAGGACATGGTGAGTGATTTAGATGGTCATGTGCCTGATCACTGACATCAGCAGAAAGTCTCTCTTCCTATCATCTCTTTCTACATCGTAACACCTCAGAGGGGAGAGCTTCCATTTCTCTCCCTTATTTTCCTTTGTCCTGTTTATATTAATCCTGGAAGACAAAAATATCCAAATCAGCATATGAATTTTAATCCTGTTTTTTTAAACCTGCTGCCATGTAGGCTAGTAAGGAGTTGCATGCTTTGTAATACCTCACTTTTTTTTGCCCGATTGTTGCCTCTGCTACCATGGGTCATTAGTAGCGTAAGCTGTGGGAAGCAGTCACTTCTGCTGTGCAAATGTCGTACTGTACTACTATTTCAGTGTGACTCACAAGTACTATGGGGGACATCTGAAGTCAGTGTACTTATAATGGAGCTAGTTAGGTATCTCCAAAAATGTTTCTTCTTTCTTGTGAGACACTATTTAGTTACAACAAAGCCTGTTTTTAGGAAAGGACCTGGAAATTGTCTATTTCAACATTTTCTAGGTAAAAAATTTTATTTTTCTAGTTTGGAGCACTTGAGATTATTGAAAAAAAAAACCATTTCAGCTGACCTTCCCCTTTCTTCTCTCTTCTGGGCTATTGATTTGCAAACCTTTTCAGGATTTTGGCTTTTTGTTGTATTGGGAAGGGGAAGAGTTTGGATGTGCAGAGAAGACGAAAGCCGCGAAGGCCGGTTCTCACACCTAGTGGCATGGTCGCAAGGGTTCATGCTCGTCATCCATGAGAAGCCTTGAATTATATTGCTTCAGCTGCCTTCTGGTCCCTGAGCAGGGCTCTCGATGTGGCAGCCACCACAGCAACTTATGGCAGAGAAGTCACTTGCTAAAGCCCCTTCCCAGAGCAGCTTTATACGCACAAGCAAAGCCTTTTTACTTGCGTTTTCGCCAGTGGCTCAAGTTTGTTCCTACATTGCAATGAGCTTTGTGCTTCCAGGAGCTGCCTGGTTTCAGCATAAGCCGTGAACTTAGAGCACCGATTGCATTAATTGTTTTCACGCCAGCATATTTCCATTGTGGCTGCCATTATAGTTGTGTAATGTTTCTTCTCTCTCTTCTTTCATGGCTTTCTTTGCCTTGACAGGCTCAGTCAGATTCCCTCATTCACATCTGCTAATGTGAGGGCTGAATAGAATAAATCTATGCAATGATGGCTTCAGAAATGAAGGGGGGAGGATGGGGGCAGAGGGAGCTGTCTCAAAAAATAATTTCTACTTAATAGGTGGGATTTCAATAGAAAAATTCAGTTAGTTTGTCCCGAGCAAGATGCTTATGGTATGAATGGTAACACAGCCCCAAATCCAAAAGTCTTATCCCCCCACTCTTTTTATTCCCAACTTAAAAGTCACCCAAGCGAAGGAATAGACAATGCACAGATTATTTTATTTGGCTTCATCAGATTTGCCAGGAGAGGAGAGTGCTGCCAAGCTCCTCAAGACAAGCTATGCTGGGTGCTTGCCCCTGTGCCAGCGTGAAGACAAAAAAAAATCAGGAGCCTTGAAAAGAAGCTGGTGCAGCACATGGCTCTTTCCCACTCCTCACAAATGATGGCTGTTGTGCTCGTTAACCTCTTCTGGGGCTCAGTCAGTTCATGCTGTGCAGCAGTGGAGAGCTGAATCAAATAAAAGGCTTGCAGGACCCATAGAAACGCCATAACTCCTTCATTCCCAACGCACATGGAAAGGCCGCCTTCCTCACAGAATACCAAGTGCCTCTCATCAAACTCTTAATAAGTCAGTCCTGGCTCCATGTGGCAGTGACAGCTCAGATTCCAGCACAGGCCAGGCACAGCTCCACATCTACCCCACTAGCTTTGGCAAGCCACCTTGGGCTCGTGCTTGGCTTCGCTCTGATGACATGCTCTAATGAGTCTAGGTCTTCTGCAGTTTAGTTAGACCAGCCCAGACTCTGTGCGTAGCCTAGTCCTGCTCAGATCATTAGCAGTGGTTTAACAGGAGACACGTAATGAGCCTTTAGCTTGTAAGATCATTAAATAACTGTAACTCCATAATGTCAGTTATACAAAAATTTCTTTTTTTATCTGAGTGGCTATCGTTCTGAAAAATGAAAGAGAACCTCCTCTTTGTGGTTATAAATGAACAAAGAGGACTGTATAGGCTGATCCGAGGCCTGCAGAAATGAAAGAAAACCCAGAAACTTCAAGGCACTTCAAATGTAGGCTCTTCTAACTAGTAGCCTTTGATTTTAAGGATTTTTATCTCAAGCTGAAGAGGACAAAGATACTGTTTAAAATGAACTGCAAGCAGTTGAAGGGCATGATAAACTCCTGGCTGAGGCTGCAGAAGGAATTTGTATGCCATAAACAGCGTAAAATATGAGCTCCAATATTTAAAACAAAAGGGAAGAAAATTTGAAACAAAGCATAAAGTTAATTAGAGAAAAAAAAAATCAGAAAAGGTAACAAGGAAAATATGCAAATAACATTCTCCATGACAGTTTGAATGAAACAGGGAAACACATTGCACCACAACTGAATGCTTTCTATTAGCATTTTTCACCTGAATCTAGACATCAAAGAGCAAAGTATACAGAATAAAAGGGAAGAAAATGCCACTGCAGCAAAATATATGTTAAAACACATGAAATGCGTTTCATTACGTAGTATTCATGCTTTACTTTGTGGCCCCAAAAGGCAATATTATCCAGTGATTTTTAGATGCCAGTGAGTGCAGGATGGAGAGCTGCTTTGCCTGGCTTGTGATTCTGTTTCCTTTCTGGATCATGAACTATCACTGGAACCACTCTTTTCCTTTTCCTGAATTTTGTGAGATTTTGGATGGTATCCCTTCTGCTTTGCTCTCAGAAACTGAAGGAACTGTTCCCCTGATACCTTGGTCAAGCTGAGAAAGCTCTCTAGGCTCACCATTCAGTGGAAAATAACCAGATCAGGAATTTTTATGGTAGCAATATTCAACTTGAAAACAGTATCTAAATAAAAACTTTAATAATCTTGTATATCTTTAAAGAAAATGGCATCAGAAAACTTATAACTTGTCTGACTTACCCTTGGAGAGAAGCTTTTAATTGAATATACTTTTGTTTCATTTCATTTTAAATCCACAAATGTCTGTGTATTAGTCTTACACTGGTATGCAAAAAATAGAAAATGAAGCCTAGTTAGGAGAAACAACACAAAATGGTATGAGTGTTTCTAAAGGATGAAAAGTGTGTGGTCTTCATTCAGATTTCAAACTGTTTTGACCCCATGTCATGCTATTGGCTTTAGTTATTGTCCTGATTTATGTTAGTGCAGACAAGAGCAGGATTAGATATAAATGTGATAGGCCATTGTTTAGAAGAAACGTGTTTGTTTTTCATACTGTCATCCAGATAAGTTGACTAGAACTAAGTTACTTCAATTATCAAAGATGTAAAGAATTCCATGCAGAATTTAGAATTACAGATTAAAACATTAAAGGAAAAAAACATAGTTCTAGCTCATTAGGAAAGCATTGTTAGACATAATTCTCTTCTAACATACATGAAAAGATGAATTTTATAAGTGAACTACAAATCTCACTGGCTGCAAGCATTGTAATTATACTTTTGATAAGTTGGACATAGTTCACTGAAAAACTATTAAAAATGTGCTATATACCTTTTCATGTGCACCTAATTTAGCAGAACACTGCGCTGTTACTAAAGCCCATCTAACTATGCTTATTCTTGTGAAGAGCAACTTTTTGAAAAGGGAATAACATATTGCTTGCATGCTGAATATAAAATAAGGATGGCTTAGCTTGGCTGACTTTTTGACTTTTAATATAGTGAGGGAAAAGTTGTGTCCTCACTTCTTTCCTCACTTGCATACCACTCTGTGGCATATGGGTAGAGCCTGCTGGGTGTAGAATATGTAAAATCTTAGTGTAACTTCTAATATGGCTTAAAATTAGACAGCAATATGAATTGAAGTATATATCACGTTTATATATATATAACCTGAGCTGATGAAACTAGGTGAACTGACGAACACATCTAAGTGTTCTGTAGCTGATACACCTTAGATGAACACTGAGAACACTTAGATATATGTGGCACCGTCTAACATGAAGAGCCCAAGGTTAGTGTTGCAACATAAAGACCGGCAGGAAGTCTGCAGAGAAGAGTCACCTTTTGAAGGCATAAATAATATCTTTCCATATGATGGTATTTTTTCTGTTAATTGAACATGATGGAGCATGATGTGGTAGTGGTTGATGCCCTCTGGCTTAATCCTGACTAAATTTAGTGGGAGAAAAATAGGTTCAAGAGCTTCTAGATCTGAAGTTGCCTCCTTCATGTTCTTGCTGCCTCCCCATCTCCTGTTGGGTGGCATTTCTGTAAGGTCTTTTCCAAAGGTGCTGCGATGGTGGGGTGAGCCCAGTCTGATATCTGAGACTGCAAGGTGAGAAGAGACAGGGCTGGAGACCAGTTGGGGAAGTGAAAGGCCTGAAAAGAGCGAAGGAGCGAAATGGGGAAGAGAAACTTTCCCAAGTAACAAGTGATAGTACAAGCATAAACAGCCTCAAGTTGCACCAGGGGAGGTTTAGATTGGATATCAGGAAAAATTCTTCACTGAAAGGGTTATCAAGCACTGGAACAGGCTGCCCAGGGAGGTGGTTTAGTCACCATCCCTGGAGACATTTAAAAGATGTGTAGATGTGGCACTCAGTGGTTGACTTGGCAGTGTTAAGGTTACGATTAGACTTGATGATCTTAAACATCCTTTCCAACCTAAATGATTCTGTGATTCTATATGTTGGCTTGAGGCTAGATTTTGTGATGTGGTCCCTGTGAAGAAGGTTTGTGGAGTCCTACTCTCAGACTGACATGAGACACTGTTTAAGCAAAGTTTTCTGCTTTATGTTATCCCCCATTCAGCAGTTTATTGGAGAGCTTGTGCATGATACTGCCTCAAAATATGGCTCCTCAGATAATTATGCTTTTGCCTCTAGGATTTATACTTCTGTTCCTAATTTTGTGTAAGCTGTTTTGAAATGCCACATCAAATTATGCTGAGAGCACTAACATTGTGAAAAGGGCGTGTAAGAGTCAAGAAACACTGAAACTGAATCACCTTCAGCAGTCTCTTGCAGTACACGTTATCATACAGCTTTTAGTTGAAGAATGACATTTGCAACAGGATCCCACTGAAAAGTGAGCAGGGTCTTTCAAAAAAGCTTTTTAAGAACACTTTTAGGACATTTTTTTTTTTGTCAGAAAGATTGGTATTTAATAAGTAAGTGAACTCAAAATATTGCTCATACGATGTTTAGTGTGACTGAACTGTTGAAGCAGCCTGAATCATGGTAAAGCCCTCATCTGGAGGTTAAGACAAGACTAGACAGGGCCTAGATAATCTCATCTGGGCTCCCTTTTCCACTAGAGGCTGGATGAGATAATTTTTTGAGGTCTTTTCTAACCTAACGTGTTCTAAGATTCTACAAGTGCTCCTTCGGATACACAGTGGAGCTACCTCTTTGCTAGCTTCAGCAGTTACTACTGTCATGTAGCTGTAGCAGCATCGTCTCAGTATGACAGAAGAATCGATCATTTATCCAGCTTCCATGTGAACTTTGGAGCTTGAAATGTGGTTTGTGCTGCTGAAGTAGCAAGTTATCAGCAAACTCCTCAGTGACCTGCAAATGTTGCCTGCAGGGTAGAGACACCTTCACTGCCAATTACTGAACTTGAATTTGATCTTAATAATGAAAAGTCCTAGAGATGGTACCTTCTCTGGTTTAAGAACTGCATGTAAGGAAGGAGGCCTCTAACTCAGTGTACCCACTATAGTAAGAGGGCAACAGATGGACATTCTGGTATTTTGGAGTCCTTTGAGGATATAGTTTCTCGGGAAAAAAAGTAGGTGATACAAAGATTATGTGCCTGTATGTTAGAAGGCAGAATGACTACAGCAGAGATCCTGCAGATCCTTCACAGTGATGTCCCCAAGCACTACAGCATGCTAGGAATAGAAACAATTAAGAAAACAGCAATTAGGTGCTCTGTCAGTGGTGAAATTCTCTAGGTGTATGGGGAGCCTTAAATGGTGGACCATTTTGTGCTTGCAAGCAGCGTGTGCTTGTAAAAGAGACTGTAGAAAAAGCCTCATTATTTCTGTAGGCAGTAGTTAGCTCTGTATTCTGGCTTGTCTTAGTAGACTCAGTTAAATCTGTCAGAGTAAGCTAAGTGTGAAACTGCTGAGGAGTGTCATACTAAATGTATAACAGAAACCAAATGGAAGATGAAGCATTTTTGAGTGAGCAGAGGTTCGATCTTTCATCTTCTCTAATTTTCTGAGGGTTGGGTCCTGTCTGCAGCCTGGAGTTGAACTCTTCACATTGTTGAGCAGTTCAGAAATAATCCTCAACAGCAAAGCTAGACTTCGCCAATCCACCAAAATTACCCTTTCCAGGATGAAGTTTATATTAAAGGGTTAGCACTTCTCTAAAACATGGTTATGTTGGATTTTCAGTCAGGACATCAAGAGGAAAAGAAAGGCTGAGACAGAAAGAAAATTCTCTGTGTCAGACTCCAAAGAGGATAAAACCTTCACATAGGAAGTAAAAAGTTGGACAAGGTTCAAAATGTGTGAAAAGGTGCAAATTTGGGGCAGATGGGGTAAGCTTGTGAGGAGCAGCCAGGGGAGGTGAGGAGAGTGCAGAAGCCCACTGCCACTGCTCCCGTGGATGCTCTCCCAAAGGTTTCCACCCTGCTCACCTGTGAGTAGGAAGACCTCTGTGCAAAACCAGTCTGTTGCCAGAGGCAGGACTCTGGCTGATGAAGCTAAAGCCATAGAAAAGGCAGAAATTAAATCAGAGCTCGTCTGATTGAAAGAAGACTGAAAATACCTATCAGGTCTCCCTGCTGTATAATTCCCAAAACAATGTGGTAAGCAGTGTCTCTTGTAAGGAGAGAATTACTGGGTTATGTATGTTAATTAGGGCTCTGATAGACATTGCCTAATGATTTGTCTATCAGCCTCCTGATTAACATTCATATTTCTTCATGAAGGAAAGCGCTGAAAAATAGCTTGAGTCTTTCTTCCCTGCTGTCAAATGGCTGAGCAAAGAGAGGAAACCATTCCTATGGGTGCTTGCCTGGCTCGTGGGTGTTTCCATGTTTAACTTTCCTGCTCCCTAATTACTCCTGACAGCATCATAATGTGTTTTCTTTTTTTTCTTCGCCATGTTTACAAACATTTCCATCCGCAGAGGAATCAAGCACAGTCCTTATCTTAGTCTGCTTATGATGGGTTATTAATCATGGGGCACCCCGACAGAAAGTTGCTGAAGGCATTGTTGTAGGCAGGAAAAAAAGCAAAAGAAGCCTACAATTCCTCAGAAAATGATGAATTTAAATACAAAGCAACTGCTCATGAAGACAAATACTAGTGTAGGTATACCTATTGCCAGCTTTGTTTTGATCTTTGATCTTGAGATGCAAAGAGAAGGCAGTCCGTGCCCTCTTTTGCAGTGGAGCTTGAGAAAGCTTATTTCTGGTACTAAGAACAAAAGAGGAGGCATGGAAAAATACAGCCATTCCCTTTTTTTTGGTGTGTCTTCAGTTCTACTTTAGAAGAAGTCTTCCCTTTTAAATAAAGCGTTTCCTTGCTGTCAGCTTATTTTTCTGATTTCAAATCTCTACTATAGCAAAGAAAAATTGAATGGGCTTTTGCTAGTTCTATGGCATTTGTAACAATGCAAGAGAGAAAAAAGACCCACACAATGAGCAGGCTAAGGATAGGTGGGGGAAAATTCAGGGCAGAATGATGTAGAAAGGCAGAGTAAAGTGGTAGAACAAGGGGTAATGGATTCAAAATTAAACAAGGGAAGTTTAGATTGGATATAAGGAAGAAGTTCTTTACTGTGAGGGTGGTGAGGCACTGGAATGGGTTG